>OY720441.1:319343025-319518054 GCA_963082915.1 Dolichopus griseipennis | reverse complement strand
TTATTAAATTTTTTTTTTGTTTAATTATTACTTATTTTTTTTTTTTTGTTATTTTTATTTAATTAATTACTTATATCCCGTTACAAAAATTTAATTGATTTATCAACATTAAAAGTGAAATAACACATTTATATACGATACAAAAGTATATATGTATATATTAAATACATTATTATATTATTAAAAAAATTATTATAATAAATAAATAAATAATATATAATAATACCTATTAAGTGATGTTTAAATTTTTTAATAATATATACATTATATACAAGAATTTTTGTAGTAATTTTTATATTATTATTATGTTAATATACAATGTAATATTAAAAAAAAAATTTATATTATTTTATTTGATTTAATTATTTTTTTTTTATTTGATTTTTTTGTTGCTTCAGTATATTGTTTTCTATTATTATTATGTTGTTCTTGTATTGTTCAATTAGTACTTTTGTATTATTTTTATTTTTTTTTTTTTTTTAATAAATTAATATTTATTTTATTAATGTATATATATTAATATTTCTTTGTTGTTCATAATTTTACTGTGTTATAATTTTTAATATTTTATTATTTTATTATTTTGTTTTTATTAAATTAATCACTTATTATTTTATTTATTTTATTTTGATTATTTTCTTATTCTTTTGTTGTTATGTTTGAATGGCACTCCAATAATATTCGGAAGAAATTTAAAAATATTGTTTAAAATTATTTGATTCTTTATTTAATTTGAAATTTATTTATTTTTTTTTATATTGTTGTTGTTTTTGTTGTTGTTGTTTTACGTATTTTTTCATTTAATATTATTGAACCTGTAAAAAAAAGAGGGAGAAAATAAAAATTTAGAAAAAGATAAAAATATAATAATATATTGTGATTAAAGTTGTTATTTGATTTGTACAATATGACTATGCATTGTCTTGTATATTGAACAGGCCAGGCCGGCAATACCTTGAAATTTTTTCCAATTACTATATTTGTATTATATTCTAATTTATAGTAGGTATTTACTATGTTAGACAACGTAAGAAGGTTCTAGGAGAAGAGGTAACCCAGAATGACATGGAAGCGCACTGTTCTAAAAGAATTAAGTAGATGCTATCTGTTCTGGGCGAGAAAGTGTCATAATTCAGAGAAACCGCCAAACGGTGTAGATTGAAGACTTCAAGTGGAAGCTATATGATCCCTAGTGAGATAATCCCTAACAAGAGGAAAATCCCTAATCAACTTAAATTACAAAACGAATTGAATCTAATATGTTTCCATTTGATTTTTATACTCTGGTAGCCAAACAGGCGCCTAAAGGTAAGGTAAAGGCTAAGTTTTCAATTATGTCGGACACGCTGTAAAGGAAGGGTAATGTAACTGTGTGTCAATAGTAATGTAATTTTTTGGCAGGCAAAAAGTTTTCACAAAATTTAATGAGTCTAGTGCAGAGGGTTTGAGTAGATACTTTATAATTTCTTTTTGATAGAAGCAACTTCTGCAAAAAATAAAGTTGGATTCTAATTATTTATAATCTAATTTTATATTTGAAATTTTGTCAAAATCAATTAACTGGGTGATAATAGTGTTTATATCATGCATGCTAGAGTTCACACAGTCTACACTACACTCTTCCTTATTTGAACTGTAACCTGTTGGATAATTTAATTTTCCGATAGAAGTTAATTATGGGTAAAGTTAAAACGTTCGTATGCCATAAAGTGGTTTGATATTATTCAGCTAAATTATTTCCATTAATATTAGAAAATTTAATTTAGTCTTAACTGGCTTAACCACTTAACCGTTAATTGAAATATCGATTAAAGTATACCACCGCCAGGCCTGTTAAATATACGAAGCAATGTACTGTTCATAAATATTGAATTTTATTTATTAGATATTATGAATAAAATAGAAAAAAAAAAAATGTGAAAATTAAATAATAAATTAAATAAATAGAAATAAAATAATTATATATCTAATATATTATTATTAAACAAAAATATTTTTGGTTAATTAAATAATAATTATTTATTTTTTTTTTTTTTGCAACTTAGTTATTTCCGTTTTAATATTATAAAATAATTTATTTAAAAATTTTTTTCAATATTATTTTATAATATTTTTTGCATCCGTTTGCATCCGGAAAATAAAAATCTAAATAATTTGTCATTTATATTATCTCCATAATAATTATATAATTATCAGATATTGTATCTATATATCTATTATTATGATAATACACTTTGATTAAATTTTCATCTATTTATAGATATTTGTAAGGGGGGCAGTTTTTTATTTGATTCTGATGTAGTGCAGGTGCATGGTGCAGGGTCATAAACCCTTTAGGAACTTATGACAAATATAGTAGGACATATACCCCTAAAGAGTCTTTAACTCACTAACAAATATTTACATGGGACATAAGTCCCTTAACAAGTGAGTCATAGGTTCCTTTTGGAATTTATGATCCATTAAGTCAGTTATAACTACCTTTGGTAATTTTTAATGACAGTTGTGACATTAAATAATTAAAATGGTGTGATTGGGCGTAAACATACACTATTATTATTTAAGTCGAAATTTATTTTGAAATAATATCTAAAAGTTTTTACGGTATTTGAGATTGTAAACTAAATGTCAAACAAAATGTATTTATATATTTGGCTATGTGATATTCTGTATTGGTAAGCATATTTAAGTTGGTTAAAAGATCAAAGTTCCCCCTTATTCCAGAGTATTTAGGAATTTATGAATGCGAAACTTTGGCTACAAAATTAGGTTTATATGTGTAGTTTGTAGTATAAAATGTAGTTTATATGTAAAATTATTATTTTTTTTTTTAATTTTGGAAAAAAGGTATACCCCTGATTTCAGATCCAACTCCAAAATGTGTGCTAATTATTTTTGATAATATAATTCAAAAAAATCTGTATATATTCGTACTCGTCATTGATGTTAGTTACTTAAAATTAATATTTGTTTTTTAAGATTACTAATAACTTTTCAGTTGCAAATCGTATAAGGGAGTTATGAACCGCGCACTCTGAATCTATACTCCAATCTATACTCCAAGAATCATAAGTCATCCAGGGAGTTATGACTCCATGCTGTGAGTCTTAAATAAGACATTAGGCCCTAAGGAAATTATGTCCCTGGGAGTTATGACCCTGCACCATATACTATATAGTGACTACATTTTTATTATATATTTTATAAAATTGTGTAAAATTTATAAACTCATCGTCATTTGGTATTGATTTTTTAAATTTTTTTTTTCAACTTTAATAATATTCCACTGAATATTTATTTATTTAGTTATTCATTATTATGCAATATCTGAATGTTAAAGTAATATTTTAAAATCGTGGGTTATTAAGAATAAATTTTTTAACACTATTATTATATTTAAATGTAAAGGGAACTTTTAATGGATTACACTTTTTTCAATTATTTTTGCATTAATTAAACTTTTGATGTAGGAGGGAATTGAACTCGCATTCACTGTTGATAAGTCAAAGGATCTACTCAAACCCTCTGCACTAAAAATCACTACCGCTTAGCTTATTATTTTCTTTTCGGATTTCTTAAGTCGAAAATGTCTAATATTTATAAACATTTACACTAAATAAACACACAAGACTAAAAAATACTTAAATTTTTAACTGAAAACGAGGAAGAGAGTGAAAGAGTAGAATGTCAACTCTTAAATATCAATGTGACTGTAATATAGACAGTATATCACTCGTTTATTTACTTTACTGTTAATATTACATACACAAATTTTTAGAACTTTCAGTTATGTATAAGAGAAAACATAAGTTGAATGGCAGCTCTCAGAACCTCTTCCAGTACACCGACTATATAGTATTCAGAAGTTGGCCATTAAGGTTATCTACTATTGATATAGAGTAATGCTCATATAAAAACAAAAGGTTGTATATATACTCGAACGCACTGCAGTTCCCAAACTAAATTTGGAAAACTAACTAAAAAACAAGCTGTATGGTAGGTACTCGAACTCATGGTGCGAACTAGCTGGGTTTCAATAGCGATGACGGCTATTATATAAAAGCGAGTACTTGGAAATTTCAGAATCGTAGCACTTTTACTTTAGTTATAGTGCGGACGGACGGATGAATATACATAGCTAGATATATATAATATCCACTCCATACCATTTAGTATCCAATGAAATACCATTTTAAACCCAATGGAAAATTAATGGAAGTTAACCCTTTTGACATATAGTCATACGGGTATAATAATAATTTCAACTACTTTCCATTTTTAGCACATTTTCAAAAAATTTTGTAAAAAGGTGCCTATATAGTTTCACTCTCTCCGTCCTTCCGTCCGTCCGTCCCTTTTTACCAACGGCTGAATAATAAATATCAGCAAAGGGTAGGTATTGCAATAAAAATAATTTAATCTTCAAACTTTTTTCTGTAACCATTCCCCCCTTTACAGCTCCTCACATTCGGAAAATGGCCTATATTTAAATAGTTGTAACAAGAGTTCTATAAGCTATATTTTCAACCTGAAAACGTCGAAAGATAGCTGCTTTTATAAGCTTTTCAAATCGTTAAAAGCCGTTAAAATGTATAGGGTTGCATTACGGTACTAAATTTTACCGTTATCTAAAACTAAGTTTTGCAAATTTTGGGAGATATTAGATCATTAGAAATTAGTAGGAGTAGTTTAATAAAAATTGAAATTTTGCTATTTTTTAACATCTGTAACTTGAATACCTGTCCAATTTGTTTTTTATTAATGTACAAAATTTAAAGGTCCAACGTTATATTTTAACATACGTTAAAGGTTTTTCTTAAATTTGAATGTGGTTCTTTAAATTGAAGAAAGTGTCTCTCAGTTTTACCAATTTTTGCTTAGATAGTAAAATTCTAAGTAAAATTCCAAATTTTAGTTTAATTTAGGGGGGGGGGGGGGAATGAAGATAGATCCTTGATAAAAATAGCAACCTTCCCAAAAATTAAAAATTTACTGTTTTTACAAGTAAGCAAGTAACTTAGTCACCAGTGTATATATTTCCAAAATTAAACTCAGTTTGTAACACAATATAATTTTGAAAATGTGCTCTTTTAAAAACCCTTGGTTTTTTTCGTCACTTGTTATTATAATATACAATAAAATTTTAATAATGAAAATGTTCTCGCTGTCGTCGTACATCTGATTTCAAAAATAAAAAAAAAATGTTTAAATTAACTTTAAATCAAAAGTTTATAATCGTTAATCTAATAACGTTCTAAAACAAAAACTTTTTTAATTACTTTTTATTTTAACCTTTAAAGTCATCTTATTACAAAAGATTCACTCGATATCTTAGCAATAAATTTTTCAATTGAGTTCTCTGAAAAAAATATTTAGAAAACTTTGTCATCAATTGACTGAATTTCGTATACATGCATATTATAAAACATCTAAGTTTTTTATACGAGTAGGTTACATTTGTACATAATAACATACAGGGTGATTCAAAATTTTGGTGTTGAATATTTATAAATAACTACTTGAAATATTTGATATACGGTTAGAAAGTATTGAATATCTGCTTTCATATAACAACTTCTATAATTCTGATGAATTTCTTTGAAAAGTTTAAAATTTTTAGAACATAATGTTGATATTTTTATACCCGTATGACTATATAGTCAAATGGTATAATAAATTTTCCATTACGTTTGTGACGCAGAGAAGGAGGGGGGCAGATATAGACTCAAGTGTATGGATCGGATCAGATTCGAAAAATGAATCGATTTAGCTCTGTATGAACGTCCGCCCGTCCGCACGATAATTCAGAAAATAAAGGAGCTAGGATTTTGAAATTTTCGCAAATTCGTTTTTTGCAATAGCCGTCATCGCTATTTAAATCCAGCCATTTTGGTCCTTGGGTTCGAGTAGCTGCCATGCAACTCCTTTTTTTATATGAGTATTACTCTGTACCTATTACAGCTGCGTGTCTGAAATTTTGCCAAAAGTAGTTTAGTTTTATGGCCAAAGTTTTTGCAAAATTTGTTTGGTCTAGTGGAGTGGGCTCGAGTAGCTGCCATACAACTTCTTATTTTATATGAGCATTACTCTCCACCTAATTAAGCTGGGTGTCTGAAATTTTGCTAAAAATAGTTTAGTGTAATGGCCAAAGTTACTGAAAAATTTGGTTGGTCTACTGCAGAGGGTTCGAGTAGCTGCCATACAACTCCTTCTTTTCTATGAGTATTCCACTACACTTAATAAAGCTGTATGTTTGAAATTTTGACAAAAGTAATTAACCGGATTTTATAATGTATATGATACGGTCATACGGGAATCCCAGAGTTGACACCGTCTACTCTACTACACTCTTTCTCGTTTTGTTCAAATATTCTTAGGCATGTGATAGGTATCCGAATCAATATTTCAATTTATTTCAATCTTATAGACTAAATTTCAGGTTTGCAACGTTTTTAAATTCGAAAATATGCACTTTAGATTACAAAAGTATGTGGAGGATACTCGAAGAACCACTCCAATTAATTACCAATTGAATTCACTTTTTTTAAAATCGTCTAAATCGATTTGTTTCAATGTCTTTCGGTATTTTTTGCAATGCATTGTAACCAAACCGGTGATCTTTTTGTTTATTTTGATCTTCTAAATACAGGATGCATTAATATTCAAAATTTAAAGATAATCACACTGTATATTTATTGTTACATAAACATTTTATAAAGGCATACAAAATATTATATTATATAGAATAAACTTACTTTTAAGAACAATAAAAACAATAATAATATAAAAAGAAAAAAAAAAAAAAAAAATTTAGTGAAAATTGCAGCAATAAATCCTTTTGAAATACGATTCACTAAAATCACAAAAAAAAAAAACAGCAAAGAAGGAGACAGCTAAACTTTTGAAAAAGACAAAGTTATAGAAAATCCATTAAATCGTACATGTATTGTATATTTTTTTTTTTTTTTTTTTTCCTTTTTTCTCATATGTGTATAGGGTAAGTGTATATATAGTTTTGTTTTTATTTTTATCAACACAAGTTGGTTATAGATCCTGAGAGAGCATTTTTTTTTTTAAATGAAATAAAAAACAAAAAAGAGACGAGTAAAAATAACTTTTTTATTAAAAGTATATTTGTACTTCTAATATAACATTTTTTTTTGTTACCCCTCTGTACTTAAGTAGTTTTATTTTCTTTTTATTTGTCGTTATTGTCATCAAGATCAAATAGGGACATCAACTTTTGGGATTACTTTAAAATTTACTTTTATCCATTCTATATATTATATATATATTATATATATATATATATATGTAATGGTTTATTCGTTCATTTCTTATAACCTTTATGGATTTTATTTTCTTTGAAACTTGATTAGAAAAATATACTCGTAGATGTACATTTCCAATTTTTGTTTTTATTGTTTTTTTTTTTTTTTTTTTTATTACTATTATTAGTTTTTTAATAAAAAAATTTGTTTGACATAATATATATATATATATATATATATCTAAGTTTACCGATTACAAATAATATAATCTTTCATTTTGTTATTTCAATTTGTTCGTTTTAACAATTAAAAAATATATCAAAAGGATTAAAATTGTAGTTAAGTTAGCCAGTTTTCAGTCCCTTGTATACTAATTAATAAAAATGGGCTGCATAAAATATTATTCAGAGATATTTTAGAGAATTGATTTTCCTTTACGAATTTCCGAACAATAGTTCTATATTAATTTATCTAACATAATCCTATCTGCTCTTTAATTTGAGGAAATTATTCTAGTCTGCAGTAGTACAGTTGTGCAGTTTTCGTTCCCTTGCATACTAGTTATTTAAGAGAATTGATTTTATATTTTTCAGAGATATTTTAGAGAATTGATTTTCCTTCAAGAATTTTCGCCGAATAATTCTATATTAATTCACCTAACATAATCCAATCCGCTCTTTAGTTTGAGGAAATTATTCTAGTCTGCAGTAATACTTTGTTGCGCAGTTTTGGTTCGCTTCCATACTAGTTATTTAAGAGGATTGATTTTATATTTTTCACAGCAGTTGAAGAGATTGAATTATACTTCACGAATTTCCGACCAATAGTTCTATATTAATTTATCTAACATGATCCATTTCGCCAATTAGTTTGAGAAAATTATTCTAGTCTGCAGTAATATAGTTGGCCAGCTTTCGTTCCCTTGCATACTAGTTATTTAAAAGGGTTGATTTTGTATTTTTCAGAGTTATTTTAGAGAATTGATTTTCCTTCAAGAATTTCCGTCCAATAATTCTATATTAATTCACCTAATATAATCCAATCCGCTACTAAGTTTGAAGAAATTGTTCTTATCTGCGAGAATACAACTGTCCAGTTTTCGTTGCCCTGTATACTGGTTATTTAAAAAATTGATTTCATATTTTTCAGAGATATTTTAGAAAATTGATTTTTCTTCAAGAATTTCCGTCCAATAATTCTATATTAATTCACCTCACATAATCCAATCTTCTAGTTAGTTTGAAGAAATTGTTCTTGTCTGCGGTAATACAACTGTCCAGTTTTTGTTCCCTTGTATACTAGTTATTTAAAAAGTTGATTTTATATTTTTCAGAGTTATTTTAAAGAATTGATTTTTCTTTAAGAATTTCCGTCCAATAATTCTGTATTAATTCACCTTACATAATCCAATCTACGAGTTAGTTTGTATTCAGATTATTTTTATAAACTCTTTTATACTACTATTATATACTAAAGAGTTATTGATGTTTTACATAATAAAAACAAATTTAAATTAATCCAAAGATTATGATGCAGTATAAACAATCCTTTAATGAATATATTTTATCTAGATGAATATTTGATCGAATATCACAATACACACTACTTAGTTTGAAGTCATTGTTGTTATCAAATGCTTTTGAAATATTCATTAGAAAATATTTCAGATTTAGCTCACCTCAAAGTTAACCAGTAATTGTTCTTCTTAACTTTGACGCATAAGTTGAATAACTGATCACATGCATAAAGGGTTAGTTAGTGCGAGTAATTATGCTAGATGGTTCATATTATAAATAATACAAAACTTTTCAGAATGACATTTATTTCTTTCTCAAGTAATCTTCCACCAACACATCAATACAATTGAAATAAATATTTCTTTTAACATTATTATTACAACTCAATGCTTAATTTGAAGTCATAGTGGTTTCCCAATATCATAGATTTATATGAAAATGACCCAATGATACAGATCTAATAAAACATTTTAATTTTCATGAAAATTTTATAAGATGATGACTTAAAGGAAGAAGCTGATAAATGATGACAGCATAATTGGCGTTAACTAACTTACAACTCGATCCATCAATCATACTAGCTTCATATTATCTGTAAGTATGAATGTTTAACGTCTGTGTATCGGAATTATAATACTTTTAAAAACGATGTGACAGTCGTTCAAAGATTTCTAGCACGAAGTGAATCAATGTTGTGTTTTATTAAATATCATGCGAAATTGTACACCTAATTTTATCACTGACTGTAATGGAATTGAAAAACATTTCTTAACGTATGTTAAATTAAAAAAGTTCTTTCGCCTTTGATAAAAAATATTCTTCAGTTGTTTTTGTTTAAGAAAGCAGTTTTTGTATTACTTAAAAAAAATAGTAGTTCGATTTGATTATAAGAGTGTAATGCTTTTGAAATAAGTAAATAGATATCAAAGCACTTTAAAAATCAAATGATTTCTTTTATGTTATGTGTAATTTTTTTATTAAATGTCATCGTCATTTTATTGAAAAAGTATAAATTTACACCAATTTGATTTAAAATTGATCTTGTTTCTATCATATTTTTCTATTAACTTGTAAAAATTGTTTTTTATTGAATAAATAAAATTTTTTTGAAGATTTTTATTAGTAAAACTAATTGAAACGAAGAATAGTGTAGAAAGTAGACTTTGTCAAATCTTTTGAATACCCGTATGACCGTAATATAAACATTATATTATCCGGTTAATTAAGAATGGAAAAAGTTCAAACATTCAGCTTTATTATGTACTAGCTAATATCCGGTGCGCGTTGCTGCGCCTCTCAATGGATGGGTTTGCTTTAAGTTCATGTTACTGCAAAAAGCTAGCATAGAAATTACACATGGGCTAAATGTTATTTTAAAATGTATTAAAGCAATACTTTTTGAATGATTTTGCTGGGGTTATACTATTAATTTTTTAAAGCTCCTATAATTCAAAATTCTTCATGCACTTATAATACAGGATGTCCCACGTTAACACTGAATAAAAGGTGATAAAAATCTATGGAATGTGGGTTCTAGCTATACCTCCGAAGTTATATAGCCTAAATGATTTATAACTTCTAAAATAGTAGTAAATTCTGGTAGAATTTGGAATAATCATCATAAAACTAAAATTTATTTTTTTTTTTCAGAAAAAAATGGTTTAAACATTCATAAAACAAAAATTTTACACTATTAATTCGTAAATTTGATAGTTCCAAATTATTCCTGTAATTATCCCCTACAACTGAAAATGTTGTATTCAACAAAGAAAGCTTCTCAATTTCTGTGAGAATTCCCAGACGATTAAATCCTTATTTTTCATCCCCTATAGCATCCTTTTAAAAAGGATATTCTGCCATTTAAGGCAGAGCTTATATGAATTTTTTTTCCAAACTGTCCTGGATTTTGAACCTGTCCTGACTTCTCTTTTTAAGTAATTTGGTTTGGAAGTGCTATCTATTTTAGGTAAAATATATGTTTCTAGCATTTCTAGGATTATGATGTCATTTAAAATTAAAAAATTAATAAAAAAATTAACGATTTTCTCCTACAAAACATCTTAAGCTGCTTTAAGTAATCGTAGTGTAAACAATCCAGTCAGAAAAAAACGTTATTACTTAACGGTTTGATTTTAAACCAAAGATATTTATACCGTTGAATTTTCATAATACAATAAATTTATTTATTTATTGGTAGCAATTTCAGTTTCCATTAAATGACCCTTCTAAATCTTAAATTTAAATCTTTCAATAAATTTTATGAAAAGATTTACTTTTTCTAATAAAAGTTCAAATAAAAAGTTTTGTTTTCAGCAGTTCATAACTTCAAGTGACTATAAAGTTTAATAATATATTTTTATTGATTCAGTTAATACGGAAAAATGTCTGCCATATAAAATTTCCTAAAAAAGAGGAAAGAAATGAAAAAAACAAAACCAAATGTTTTTAATAAGTTTTGGGAAAACAGTATATTACTTTAGTCAATTAAATTTATAATAAATAGTTTTTTAGAACTTTTTTTTAGAATTTTACTGTACAAGTCAAAACTGTAATAAATTAAGAGACTTAACTTTCTTAAATTTTAATGAGTCTCTTTTAAATTAAGAGCAATTTTATACACAACTTAAAAAAAAAAAAATTTATTTAAGTTTCCAGTGTTACAAACTACCAATTTTTAAGTTTTTTTTTTCTTAACTCCTCTTGGGGGCACAGGACTTCCACATGAAACCTCCAACTCACACGATTCCGCGCTGACATTTTATTGTCATCCTAGGAGATGTTACTTTTAGCCATTTCTTTGTTAATTGTCCTGCGCCATGTTGGGACGGCCGCGTCTTCTAGTCCCTTGATGGTTCCAGTCTAATTCCATAAGTGTTATACTTCACTAGGCTTTCTAAGCGTGTGGCCTATCCACCTCCATTTCTTAAGCCTGATTTGTTTGGCTATGGGTTGTTCGCCTGTAAGTATCCAGAGGCCTTTGTTGAACATTGTGTTCGGCCAGAATATGCGGCAAATTATCCTAAGACACTTATATATGAAAAGCTGCAGCTTGTGGGTTAGGCTGCTGGTTACAAGCCAGGTTTCGTTGCCATGTGTTCGGACTGTTTTCACACATTTTAAATTTTTAACCCCATTAAATTATTTAATTTAAAAAATTTTGCTATAGAAAGGTATTACATGTTCTTTAACCTGTATATCCGCAGCCCTGATATAAAAACAATGTTAAGAAGTATATTGAAAATCTGAAGGTTTTAAAGTTTACTGTGTGTAAGTGACGTTATAAGTATGTAGTTTTATAAGACGAACATTGTGTAAATCTTGTTATATTGAAGAGTTACAATCGGGGTTGAATTCGAAGTTCATCTTAGAGGTGAAAAATTGGGAGCCAGAGTCGATACATTGAATATCCGACTGCGCAAGCCTGATAAAGACTATGTTTAGCAGTTTATTAAAATCTGAATATATTTATACTTCATCAGCATCTTCGCATATAAAGACATTGAAGGTAGGAATCAGATCAGTACCAACTTATAGGTATATAGATTCAGCATTTTAGTTAAAAGTTTTAATAATAAATTTGAATTTTGTTTTTTCGGTTATATGAGCACTTAAAAAAATAAACTGTTAAATTATTACACTTTCACTGAAGTGATCAAGGGTTTTTTGTTATTTTTTCTTTCGAGAAGCTTTTCATTTACCAACTATACTTTTTTTGATGGATGAAGGTCTAACAAAAGCCGTTTATAATAAAAAAATGTAAATTAAACGAATAAAAAAATGAAAATTAAAAAATCATTGCATTAAACTTTCATTTTAATGAAAACAACAGAAATATTTTTTTATTTTTTATTTTGCATTTCTTTGCACAAGAAAAAACAAATTGTTACCACTATTATTCTTTATTATTACTAGTAGATTTTTTAAACCCTTTTTTTAACTTTAGCATCTACAAAATGTCGAAACTAAAAAAAAAATCTGCATTTTCATTTTTAATTTAATTTGCAATTTATTCATAAAAATTTTTTTTTTTTTTTACGTTTTTTCAGATTTAATTTTTTATGTACTTTCATTTTATTTCACTTGACTTTAGCTCCCTATTATATTCGTTTCTAACGATAATTGATTTCCGGTTGTCTGTAAGATATATATAGGTTTGGAATACGCTCTCTTATGTAAATGAAATGGTTTCAAACCATGTATTCTAGACCTGATCTTAGGCTCGAGTCCCCAAAACAGCGCTCTGATATTTGGATAAAGTGAATAATCAAGCTACTTGTCTTATAAACAATCTAAGATGTACTTCAGCATTCACTTTACATAGCGATCAGAGCACAGTGTGGTCAATAACTCTGTTTTATAGATATCTCGTGCTAACTTCCCTGTTTTATAGGGACAAACACATGTTCCAAAGAAATCAAACAAGAAATGACTATATCTTTGAATCAGCAAGAAAACGAAACAAAGCTTATGGAATTTCGTTGGCAAAGCGTACGTCGTGATTATGGAATCAATTACTTTGTTTTGTGTTTTCTAAAGTTGGTGATTTATAAATGTACAATCCAAGAAAAGTTTGAGAAAACTATTAACATCTATTTTTATGATGCCCCTCAAAATTTTTCTGCTTATCTAACTTAATCCTAATTCTCAAATCCTATTCTCAATTTGCTCTCTAAATTCCGAATTTAAAAACCAAAGGATACATATGTATTTAAGGTCCATTCCAAGCTTTGGCTTTGGAATGTTTTCCATCAAACCTCATTAAAAAAAAAATCAAGTATTAATTAAGTGCTAACGGTTCAACTGTGAGGCTAATAAAAGCCGCTCTATTAATACTATCCGAGAATTGATCCTAATAAATTTCATACAATTTGAACATGATAATATAGTAATAGGCTTTATAACATGTAGAAAAGTCGAACATTTTCAATATATACAATTATATTTTTTATATTAATTTTATATTTGGATTTTATGGTATTTTTATATCTGTGAGTTATATTATTTTTTATATTATTTAATTATTAAATATTATTTGTGCCAATTTGAACCCAATAGCTAATGATAGCTGCGTCAAGTCGAATTAAACAGATAAAATATTTTTCACATTGAATTGGATTCAAACCCAGGCCTCTAAAATGAAATGTTCGTACTGGAATGTATCCACTGAGCTACTTAGGCTTTTCATTAAGGTGTTATTGAGAGCGTCATACGGTGAGCGGTACGGTGTAGTGTTGGATTTGAACCAACAAAAATCAACCGCCTTTTTAAAACCAAACTTGAAATAGACTTTAAATACATATGGACCGTTTAGCTTTTCAGATCGGAATTGGAAAGGAAATTAGAGATAGGATTCGGGAATTGGCATTATGTTGGATAAATGAAATAATTTAAAGGGATTTGATAAAGATAAATCCTTATGTTGTTCCTTAATCTTTTTGGTTTGTACATATATAATTTACCAACTTTGCGAAACAGATTATATGATAACTAATACCATATTCGCGATTTTCGCATTACAAACGAATTTGCGAAAGCTGTGTTTCGCCATTTTACTAATTTAACAGTGTGGAGATGGGTGTTAGTTTAGTTACTGATTATTACAACTAGGAATTAATTGAAGAACTTGATCCAATTAGGTAGCTAATTTTAGACTGTAATAATTAGGGGTAGTTCAGATATTCATACAATTGGGGATTTCTTCATTGAAAAACTACTCATAATTCAAAAATCAAATATCAATTAATTGATATGACACTTTCTGATTACAGTTATAAATAAAACCATCGGATATCTAAACGAAATTCTTAAGTCATTATACGTATACAAAAAAAAAATAGAAAAAACTGTATATTAAAAATGCGAACATAATATTTATGTTTGTAGATATATAATTTTTTTTGCAAAAAAAGTCACAGAGAGTCACACAAGTCATAGTGAGTATTTTTCAAACATAGACTACTTGAAAATTTAATTGGCTGATTTATGTTATAATATGCGGGTATCCTTGATTCCTTGAAAAGAAAAACAATTTAATTTTTTGTTTTATTTATTTTTTTTTTTTTTATTTTGCATTCACAAGTTAATTCCTTTTAATACATGAATTACATCCGCATAAACATACATGAAATGATTGCACAATATTGTAATAATAGTTGTTGTTGTAGTAGTAAGAAAAAATATAACAGTAAATTCAAGATAAGTGACCTAGTTTTTTTTTTTTTTTTTTTTTTATTTCATTCATAATGTCGAGTAAAATTTAACGGATTTGATTTCAGGATATGAAAAATTATATATATATATATATTGTAGTTGAACGACAATGTAATTGCAACTGTCATATGCAATTACAATGGCAGTACGCACCTAACAACATGACACGGTTTCTCTACTTGACCGATAGATGACACTAGAAGAAATTAAGAAGCGACATCTTGTAGATAGATTACAGTAGACCAATCATTTACTTAATTGAAAAAAGAAAAAAAAACTATTCGAAACACAAGGCAGAGCCTCGGATAAGAAAAAAGCAGATGGAGATGCCTAGTTGATATCCCATGCTCCCAAGAGGAATAATAAGGACAAAAAAAAAAAAAAAAAAAAAAAAAATATATTGTATATACATATATATATATGTGCATACTTATATTATATAAATATTTTATATAAATTTTAAATTTATAATGCAATTTTTATATTTTTAAAGATTAAAAAAAAAAAAACAAAATTGGAAAAGAAAAGAAAATTAAAAACCAAATAAGAAATTAAACTGGAGAAAAATGAGAGAGAAAGGAAACGGAGAAAAGTGGAAATTTTTTTTTTTTAAATAATAATCAATTGTTATAGGATAATTTTATTCCTTCATTTTGAATTTTTTTTAATCGATCTTATGACCTGTAAAATATTTAATTGCTCAGAATACTTTTGAATTGTAATTTAATTCGAGGAAAAATATACTTTAATGCAACTCAATGCAATTGTACTTATATAGGAGGATAAATTGAGAAATTGTGTGTTTAAATGCAAAAGCTTCTACTAAATACATGGAAACTATTTTATTGATTATAATATTGGGCGTTTTACTTTCAAATCAGTAGAGGTTTATGACTAGATGCAAAATACTCGTATTAGAATGAATTCTGCGGTTCTGAGTTATAAGAACTTAAGTTATAAATTACTAGATTAATTTCGAACAGGGCTTTTACTTTTTCAAATATAAAATTATTTATTCTTGTAAGGAAATCGTATATAATTAGGACAAACTGTTAACACATTTTAAATCATAATGTTGGAATCAAAATTTTAATACTAAGTGTATGATACAGATAAGCATCGAAAAGTAAATTAAAATAACTACGAAGAGTCTGTTCATTTCAAGCTCTGGCTTAAGCGCTCGCAGTAAAGATCTGTATTAAAACGAAAAATTATTTATTTATGTAAATATTTTGCAACTATTTTTGTACAGGATTCGAACCCTCGGTTAATATGCCAAATCCTTACCCACTATAACACCGAAGCGCCTATTATATTATTTATATTAGCATTATTTAAAAAAAAAAACAAGTAAAGAAACAGTCAGTACTCTACACCTATCTGGTTCAAATTTAATGAGAAGTTCATGAGTCATTTGAAAACCATAAAAGCTTTTATTAGTTTGATCGTAAGACAAAACTTACCAAATTAACTTTATAATACTAAAAACACTTTATAATTATTTTATCAATCTAAAAATATTAAAAATTCTTATTAATTTAACAATTTAAAAATATTGAAAAACAAAAACCCTTGAAATAAATATTGAATACAATTTTTTCAATTCAATTAGAAAATTGGAAAAATTTTAATTATTATATTTTCTAATAAAAATCTAATCAAAGCATTAATATATTTAAATTAATTTAAATTCTTAGTATATGGTACTAAGAATATGGACCTATTCGAACAGATTTTAAATGCAAAATATGCAATAAATTTATTTCTAAAATACAATGACAAATTTAGAACTTTTCTTATAATTCAATTAAATATAAAAATAAATTTTATATACACGCAGCAAATACATTTGAACACAACTAAAGCATCGTACACAATTTCTTAATTATATTAGGTAATAATTCAATATAATTCAATAAAATATAATGATAAAATAAAAATTAAAACAAAAAAAAAAATTTAATTGTTTATGAAAAAAATATTTTGTTTTTAATTTATAAAATACATAATTATGTTTTATGGTAAAGTTCTTAGCCTATTAAAAATATAAAAGTGTTAAATAAAAACGGAAGTAGGAAAGAGCCCTCGTGCATCAAATTTGAAATTTCTATATTTATTAATTTCGAAGATAAGTTTTTAAACCTTAAAAGGTCTAGGAGAGGTCCCTGAACCACCAATCCAATTGATCATAAATTAAGGGAACACGCAAGAAATAGTAAAGAACATCCTTGTGCCAATTTGAAGCTTCTACATTTGTTTCAAGTTACAATATTTATAAATTTTGAAGATATGCTTTAAGGTCTTCGTAACTGTATGGATGCTCTCCGACCAACTTCTCCAATTGGCCCCAAATTTGTAGGACACTAAGGGAACAACAAGAGGCACCCTGATACCAAATTTGGAGGTTCTATATGCATTGGTTTCGGAACTATACTCGTTTGGCCTAAATTTGATTAAAAAATTTTAGGATCCGAACCCATGGTCTGATTTCGATCGTACGAAAACCCCGCCGTAGCCTTTATTACTAGTAACCTACAGCATAAATTTCATGAAGATAGCATCATTAGTTGTTGAATCAATTTTTTATATATGTTCGTTAGCCCTTTGACTGATTAAAAGGTCCAGAATTCGAACCTATTGGCCAATTTTATACATATCCAATCCCTGCCGTACTTTCAGTACTAGTAATCTATAGTTAAAATTTCATCAAGACAACTCCATTAGTTTTTGAGTTATGGACAGACATGGCCATATCGACTCAGGCGATCAAGTTGGTCACAACTCACAACTATAAATACTTTTCCATATCTAGCTCGCTTCCTTTAGGTGGCTACGAGCACCATACCAAAGTTAATATATCCTATTCCTATCTTACAGATGTATGGTCTAAAAATAAATAACTGATAATATGGAAAATTATTAAAAATAAATTAGTCATGAATTAATATATCAATTAAAATTATTATAAATCATCATCATTTTTTTATTCAACAATATTTTTACATATCTATTAATGAAAAATTAAAACATAACTGTATAGTTCAGAACAATTAAAAAAACCTTTTTTTTTCTAATATTTTTATCAAATTATTAAACTTAAATATATATATATATATTTTTTTTTTTTTTACAATTTTTCCTCTATTTGTTCATTAAATTTGCAATTATAAAACCAATCTCCTGTATGTCTAGTACCCTTAGTTGAGAAACTCACATATTTAATTGGTAAAGTTTCTTTTACCATTACGCTTAAATGCTCTTGATTATTTAAGGTAACGCTAAGGAATTTATCTTAAAAAGAAACAAAACATTTTGATTAGGTACTTTTAATTTGTAGATTTGACAAAAAAAAATTTTCACCTGCAGTTAATAAAACTCGTACATGTACAGGCACTAGTAAATGCAGATCAGTTTTTCCATCTTTTTTAATTAACGTATTATCACGATGGTCATTTTCAACTATTTTGCTATAGGTATTAGACTTATCTCCAAGTGCTAATATCAAATACATATTATAAATTATTATAAAACATATATTAATTTAATTATACTTATGTCAAAGCCTTTAGAATCACGTTTTTTATCAACCAACAATCCAATATGTGCATTTTCTCGAGCAATCACATAAAAATTAAATTTAACTAATTCCGTTGGATATCGCTCTGGGTCACTTAGATCGGTCAAATTAAAATATTCTCTATAATCGTTGTCATCATTTGTAAAATATGAAACGCATGTTGTTAAGTCCTTAAAAGACAAATTACAACAACGTGAAAAGTTTATTAGTATTAAAAAACTTAAAAATTTTAAAAATTTTAATTCCATTTTTTTGGTTTTTTGAAAAAAAATATTGAAATGAATTCAAATTTAAACTGAAATTTGATATTTTTATGATGGCATATTTATACCCAAAATTAAACAAAAATCAGAAAATAATTGAAATCAGAAGTGTGAATAGTTTTTTTTCCAGAACCTAATATCAAATTGACCATATTGGAACTATCAACTATAAAAATGGAGAAATTTTAAATTTTTTTTGTATTTTAAACCCTTTAAATTTTTAACGAATCACCACATCTTCACAGCATCTTAAAATTAAGTGGTAAAAATAGTTTCAGTTTTACAATGTCAAAGGAAAAAAAACCGTTACAAATTATTTTTTCTTTTTTTCAATTTGTTATTGTTGTACTTGATTTGTTGTTGACTTTGATAAAAATCTGTTATATAAAAAATATGCACTATAAATTGAATATTTAAGAAATTTATTTAACAAAATATAATTAAGAATATAAAACAAGTAATGAAAAAATCAAGGGTTTTACCCGTGTAAGCATATTACCTGGGTAAGGGTATTACCCTAAAAATCGAAGGTAATAAAGCATATTTCCAAAATAAATGTTATTCTGACATATAAGGGGTAAAAAATTTTGATATTTGCATAACTGTCAATTAAAATATGGTTTGGCAACACTTCATAATATATGTATGTATTGATAAAGCATATTTAAGCAGCTGTAATTTGGATGTTCCCTAATTTGAAGATTTATTTTACAAAAATTGTGTTATATAAGGCTTTTATGAAATTTGAAGTGCTGTAAGAAATAGAAATAGAAATTTTTAACGGACAATCGATGCAACTGTTTAGGTTTCATAGTTTTTTTAAATGAAAATGTAATAAAGACCCAGGAAGATGATGCAACGAACTAAGTAATACACTACACCCGAAAAATGCAATTGACAGATTGACTCGAACATATCTACAATTCAACTCATCTAAGATTTCAGGAAAATTAACGAGGCGGACTACATTGTAACAAATTTCAATTTCTTTACTTTATTCATTCCGAAGATATGCTGGTTAGATCTGAGGATGGGTGTGGCATATAAAAACAACAGAACATAACACTCTTGTGCCAAATTTCAAGTTTCTAGCTTTATCAATTTCCAATTTATACTTGCTAGTTCTTGGAAGGCGAGATAGTGACCAAAACCACCACTTCAATTTACTTTAAAACTCGAAAACTTAATGAAACAGGATAGATTTATCTTGCACGAAGTTTTAGGTTTCTAATTTTATAAATTCCCAAAAATGCTTCTTTTCACCAGGGAGATGTGTGTTAGCAGCTCGGACAGCCGCTTTAATTAATTCCAAATTTAAGGAACCTAATGAAAACCAATTTATTGTTTCCAACACTATTATACCAAATTTAAAGTTTGTATTCTTATTAATTTTGAAAATATGAATTTAGTTTGGAGAGGTGTGTAGCAGGTACTTGAACACCAATCAATTGATCTCGAATTTTAGAGATACCAAGAAAATGGAATTGAACAACTATGTACCACATTTGAAGTTCCTATATTTATTTTAATTTACTTTATCTTTATTAATGAGAAAGATATACTTTTTAGTCTTGGGAGATGTGTATGGAAGGTACCCGAACCACCAATCAATTGATCACAAATTTCAGAGACACAAAAGAAATAGGAAGGAAAACGCTTAAACCAAATATCATGGCTTCTATATTTATTTTAAGTTATTATATTAATTAATTTGGAAGATAGGCTTTTAAGTTTTAGGAGGTGTGTGAGAGGTACTCGTGCCACCACTCACTCTAATTCACACTAAATTACAGAGACACAAAAGAAATAGAAAGAAACACCGTTCAAGGTTTTATTTTTATTTGTTTCGGAATAATTGTCGTTTGGTCCTCAATCATTCAATCATAGCTTCCAGTACTCGAACCAATGGTCCGATTTCGAGCTTATTATTTCGAGCATGCCTCGTCTTTCATTTACATTATTATTTTCACTTTAAATTTCATTAAGATAGTATCAATTTTTAAGTTATTATTTAGGTATAATACACCCCTGTAATTATTTTAGGTGTACAGTATAAAAAAAATTATCAGATACGCTTTCTGCTTTTAAAAAGTTAAATGAAAATATTTATGCTCTATTATTGAAAATAGCATTGTAATTTCTAACATTTGACGTGTTTGAAAGTAATAGGTAAATTTTTATGAATTGAAATGCAATTTTAACGGAGAAGATTATAGACGCCTCAATGTGAATCGAATCGTTTTTTTTAATTTTCAGGTAGGTGCAGTTTTGAAAACAAAAAAAAAATCCCAAAAGAACACAAAAAAATCACCCAGCACAAAAGTTAAAAAAAAATAATTTCCAGCTTCCCTTGTTCATTTTCAAGTTAAACGTCGTAGACTAGTTTTAGTGTAGCAAACAGATTGAATACTTCGTAGGGCAACTGCCCAAAAAAATTTGATAAGTTCGCAAATTGTTCGCGGAATATTTTCAAGGAAATTTTGATTTATAAACGTCGAAATGAGCTCAAATTTGGTATATATATTATTGGTAGGTATTATATGTGGTTAGGATTTTTGGAAGTTTCAAGTAATTTGGCAAAAGCAAAAATGACTTCACAGATAAGGCAAATTGGATCACGAAAGTCTGTTAGAGATTGGAAGTGCTCTCTTATAAAATAAACACAAACTTTTCAAGAAATTTCTTATACAGAAGAGAACACTTATACAATCCATTTCGGACTTCTTTTTACATTTTCAAGGTAAAATTAGTTAAAACTTTAAAACTCTAATTCTATTAACATTCAAATTGTCTTTAATTTTATTGACTTTTATTTTTGGAATATTATAATCAATGCAATGAGATGTTAAAACTTAAAATAGTTTTTTAAAATAATGGCTGCACCATCTATGACTCTTAAAAAATGCACAAAAAAAAACAATTTAAACAATATTATAAGAAAAACTAGTTTCAATATTTATTAATTTTTATTTCACCAGTGTCAATTTCTTTTATAAATTGAATTGAAAATTCGTATAGATTTTATTTCTGTATTGATTCCGAAAAAAATGACTTAATTTAAATCAAACAGATCTTTAAGAATCCTATTCTATTCTTGTACCATTGACACAAATTTAATAAATCTTAAAATTAATATTACAAACATAAAAATTTTTCAGTCCTTTCATCTCTTAACTATATTTGATTCTTTTAACTTGTACAAACATAAGCTGTTACTTCTTTTCAATTTCAAATAATATGAAAACGTTAAAAACAGACTTTGTCAACTATGGGATATCTGCACATTTAATTCAGGAAAGAATATTTCAATCTATTTGTGAAAACTGAAATTCACCGTTGTATGCAGACTAAACAAATTAGCCAGTTGTCAATAACATAACACTTGCCTAGGTTTTTCAAAGGGTTCATACCTTAACAGTTGAGCTAACCAGATGGCGCAACATGGAGTATGAAAATTCATCACGCATATAGAACCATATTCCACCTAATATGTTCTCACAAGTTAAAAATGTTTATATTTGTTCAATTGATAATTCCATCCAATTTTAGCCATCTTCCATAATTCCGGACCGTACATTTACCCAATAGTTATTCCTAATAATCCTTTTACATCCTTATCTTCTGAACTGTACATTTAAATCACAGAGCCCATCCTAATGTTTCATTCACAAAGGGTTGTGGTTTTGCTGTTTTAAAGTCACAGGAAACAAGCGCATCTCAAATAGGTGGCTTCGAAGCTTTCTATGTCCTCGTGAAAAAAAAATAAAAATAATAATATGCAACTCCTTCAGCCAGTTTTGTCGACGTGGAGAGTTGTGATTATATAAAAAATAAAAATTGCGAGGCAGATACTAGAGTCCACTGAGCAAGCTAAAATTTTAAGGAAAAAAACGACTGTTATTTCTAATTGAGATTGTGAATATATTAATATCCTAGGTCTTTTAGGTATCCTACGAAAGGCTAGATCATTATAATCCGAAAACCGAAATGCGATAAAAATTCCCTGATTTTAGTTATTAAGTTACAAACGTAATGGGAAATTAAATATACCGCAAAAATATATTCAAACGGGTTTTTAAAAAATAATAAAAAAAAAAATACTTTAAATTTTCTTTTGGAATACAAATTTTTTATGGCGGTACATATTTATATTAAAAACAAAGAGCTTTGTATTTCTTTGTATTTCTATTTTGTACAATTTAAAAACTGTGCCTAAATATTCAAATATATTTGCAATTTTTTCTTTTAGCAGGGATATACAGAGGTATTATGGGATATAGTGATTGTTCATAAAATTATTTACCAATTCGTTGCCTGTTACAGGTTTGACAATTTGTTTGGTATTCCCAGCAATAATCAAAAGAATTGTTACATTGGAATGTCAAAAAAATCTTAAATGTGCATTCATTACTTGTAAATCATGGGACATTTTTTAAGGCCAAAGGTTGAATAGAATCCAGAGCTATGATTCTAAGATAGAGCCACAGCTGGTCCAAACATGATTCTTCTGGGGGAATTTTTTGTAAACAAACAATATCGCTTTTTTATGATTATGACTGACTACCGCGTTCGCTTGATTTAATGGCTCCCAAATTTTTTTTTGGGCTACCTAAAAGTTAAGGTATATGCCAATTAACCCGGACACATCCTACAGCTTAAGGCCAATATCCGAGAAGGAGTGATACCACTGGGACCTGTCATTCTAAGAAAAATCCTCTGGAAATTGCACAATAGGTCAAAGCAAACAATGGCACCATATGTAAGATATTATCTTCAAAACCTAATGTGACTAAACTCGAAAGAAAAATATTATTCATTAAGTAAATCATAACTTTACTTATACACCATCACATATAACTTAAGATTTGATGAAGTTGACTATATAAAAATTTATATAATAGATAGTTAAGCAAAAATATAGTTGGTGAAGGGTAAAGGCCCTAATAGCTACTTTACAAGTTTGCGGGTATCCTATAGGTGACACAGTCAGCCGTTTTTTAAGAATTTGTTTTTTTTTTTGTTTTAAATATTTAAAAATTCTCAAAGGATAATGGTAAAGGATCCTAACTTCAAAAAATAAAACAAAAGCGGAAAATTGAGGTCTGATATGCATCAATATTAAAATATGCCATGCCTTTTCTTTTAAATACAAAAAAAAAATCTCTTTCAAATGCAAACACTCGATTTCCTATTTACGGCATTTTGGATTTCTGAAAGAAAAAAAAAAAAATTTTTTTAAGAAAAACCCCTACCGTTTTTTAATTCGTTCTTTATTCTCTTTGAAATACCAATTATTAATCTAGAGAATTTCCCAAAACAGAAACACAACGAAGGGTAATTTTTTTTTAAACCTTTAAAAAATTCGGCCTTTTACCCATTTTTACTCCAAAGCATGATACTTAGGATTTGTTTAATGAAACAGCAAAAATTAAAAAAAAAAACAAAACATCGTGGAAAGGAATATAAAACTTATAGAAACATCTTTTATCTGTTTATCAAGATTTAAAGAAATATTTTTAAGTCCCAGCCGGGTTTTTCTATTTTAATTTTCTACCCAATGGTTTTGTACCTAATGGTATCTGTTTTTTTTTTATAATCATATTTTTTTTTTAAATTTTATAAATCTTTTAAGCAAATATGATTATTAGAACTGGAAATTTTCGGGACAAAATTTAAGATTGAATACTACACATTAGCAATAGTTAAGTAATTTTGTTAAATTTGACTTAATCAACTAGATTAAAGAGGCGACTCAAATCATTTTGAAATGAGAAAGATACTGGAGTTAACTGTGTCAACTCTATGATATCTTCACGAATATTACATAAACATTATGTCACTCTGTTATAACATATACTTTCGGTAAAATTTTAGATACTCATTAACTTCATAATAGATTTTATATGATGCTAAAAGAGAAGGTGTATGGATTTTAATGGTACCCACTGAGTAAAGAGCTTCAATACCAAAAGCTAAAACGGCTCATGTATAAAAACAACCAAGATACCAGATATTTTAGTTTTTTACAAACTGACACACATAACTAAATCGACTTAAAATTTTTCCCGATTCCTTCACAGCCGTCTTTATCTGATCCCAAGAAAAATGATGACGATACTTGTGTAAATTACCTGATTCCGATATATTATGAACAACTCGGGTGTGGGAAAAAGTTACTGGTTTCTTGGCTTAATATCTAAACACAATGCATACCATAAGTGATGTCCAAAAACCGAAAAAAGTGATGTCCAAAAAGCGAAAGTGCTACTTTTGCAAACCCAAACTATTCAAAATGTATCAGTATCCAAGAGTGGCAAAATTTATTCAAGAGTTTTAGAATTGTGCAGCCTATTGAAGAAACTTTTGAAAAGATTTATCTATCGAAAAAAAATGAGAATATAATATTCCTACAGTGCGGCACTTCAACTTGTCTAATGTTAAACACTCACAATCAAAGGTTAAAACTTGCACGTACAATAACATCAGTGTGAAAAAACTTTATGAATAATAGTCTGTAGAACATAAAATTTTTACTAAGTACGTCATAGGCAAAAACTTCGAAAAACGTCACAATTCACTACTGATAACATTGATCTTGATAGGAAATTTTAGGAAAGAGATTTTAAGTGCTAACTGTTCAACTGTTAGGCTAATAAGCCTGTCTATACCATAGGTACATATTGGAACAGGGGGTCATAATAAATTCGGGTTATTAGAATTGATTTTATTGAATTCCACATACAATTTCAGCATGAGATAGTAATAGACCTTATAACATGTAAAAACGTCTTAGATTTTCAATATTTACAATTCTATTTATTGTTTATATTGTAATAATTTGTATTTGAGTTATATGGTATTCTATACCTGCGAATTATATTGTTCAATTAAATTATTTGTTTATATTTTCCATTTGTTTATATTAATGTATTTTTTTTATTAAAGATATATAATTATTAATTATTGATTATGCCATTAATTTGAACCCAATCACTAGAATTCGAAACCGGTCGGCCGGAATTCCGCATGAAAGGTCGGCACTTAACCACTATGACTCAGCCGTTCAAGATAAAGTAACAACAAGCGTTTCCGATCCGATTCATACCTTTAAGTCTGTATTTAAACGTTTATATACCTTTTACCTACGTTTGTACGACAAAAAACAAACGGTATGGTAAATTTTATACAGCCTTTGACATACTATACTTATCTTATTGCAGATATTTTCAATAAATTCCACTATCTATCAATAGTATTTGTGTATCACATAATATTAAAAGTCTCAACTATTGAAGTCTTTATCAATTTAATTCAGATTTATTTTCGATAAACTATTGAATATTATTTAACATAAAAATTCACAAAGGTATTCATATTTTATAAACAGAGTTACCAACATAATATCATATATAATTATTTAGGATAGAGGTGAAAATTTAATGTCATCCTCATTTCGAAATCAGATAAAACTTAATATAAAAGAAAATATTTTATTTTTATTCTCATGAGTTTTAACATGTTCACCTTGTACAAATGAGATTATATAAGTATGATATTATGTGCATAGTTACGAGTATATAAAATATACATAAAATATAATATTATGTTTTATAATTTTTATGGTGACAAGGTTATTCTATTGATTATTTGAACTTGGACGTCATCACAACGATAATGTGACACAAATAAATTTTTGTTTTATAAAGTGCTGGAATTTATTTATTATTTATTTCAAAAAAAAAAAACAACCAAATGTCTACAAAATTGTTAGTATTAGATTTTTGACAGAAACAAAAAAACAAAATAACTTGTCATATCTGTCACAAAATTATCGTATAATTCCGTTTATTAGAATTGACTGTATATACACTTATGCCTCACAAATACAAATGTATCCCCAATATATAACTATCTAATATAAGTTTTATTTAAATTATATTGAACAAACCTACCTACTCAAAAATGTCCAAAATTATTAACAAAAATCTCAAGGTTAAATTTTTATTTTCTTAATCAAATAAATTATTTCGAAGGAAATACGTAATTCAAATTCTATATAATATATATATGTATATGTAGTTCTTTACTTATAGCAAGTCATCAATGCTAGCTTAAATCATACAAAATTTTTTACCTTAGAATCTCATACCAAAATTCAAAAAATTGCAAATCCAAAATACTTTAGTAATTTTAGTACAGTTTTTGTAGCACCGAAGGCAGGCAAGCTAGACACGAGAAAGGATATATAATTTTTTAATCAGATTTTTTTGCCCTCCTGAGTCCGTCTTTATAATGATGTCTGGGTGTACGTACGCCGAATTACTCAAAAAATAGTGATCCTATCTAGATAAAATTTATGCTAAAGGTTAGAAATGATGCAAGAAAAATAAAGCCATAGACACAGGCAAGTTCATTTAAAAATATATAATAAGGATTGTAAACGTGGGGAAAAAAGGCTAAATCGAATCATGGGTTCAGATTAGATAGGCAAACTTTCCATCGAACTAAGACCAAATGAGCATAATTTCTAAACCAATTAAGATAAAACCTTAAATTTGGTAAAATAATGTTTCTACATATTTCCTGTCTGTCCCTAATGCATTAAATTAATTAGAGCAGAGGTTCAAAATAAATTGGCTAGGTTGTTTGGAAATCTCCCATGTACTTGGAAACTTGTTTAAGTTCGGAAAGTTTTTTGTTCATTTATTTATTAACAGTTCTCTACCACATACAATATGATGAGTGATGATTCAGCTGGTATTGCAGGTAAATTTTATATTATAATATAAACTATTATTGATATAAATTATAAATTATATTTTTTTATTAGACATGATCTGACCAAATTGTAAACTCTTCAATTGAAAGACCGATGTTGTAACCACTATACCACCGATCGAATTAGTTTTGGAAATCAACTGTTATAAAAATATTTTGTTTTTTTAAATATCTTATTTTTTTAAAGCATTTTAACTGTGCACGAAATAAAGCTTTAAATCTGACATAAAAAACAAAGAACATTAAAATGTATTTAAAATTAAAAAACTTATACAGTGAAAAAAATATAAATACACAGAATTTCATTTAAAAACTATATAACAAAGTTTCGTTGTTCTGTTCTAATATCATAATGTAGAACTGAGTAGAGACAATGATAATGGAATAAATTATTTTCTTTATTTCTTTGTTTTTCTTTATCTATTAAAATTTTCACTTTTTAAAATCCCATTTCTAATGACCTACAAAAAAAATATTTTCCAGTTAAATGTATAAAAAAACTGGATTATTTTAAGACTTAAGTAATATATATTTTAAAGAAAAACATATTAAATTAATTTCAAATATAGTTTTAAAAAATTACTCAACTTTACTAGGTATTTAAATTACAAAAAAACGAGGAAGAGGGTAGTAGAGTAGACTGTGTCAACTCTGAGATACCCGTATGACAGTACCATAAACATTATATTATCATCTGGTTAATTACTTTTGGAGCAATTTCAAATATTCAACTTTATTAGGTGTAGAGTAATGCTTATATAAAAGAAAGAGTTGTATGGCAGGTACTCGAACCCTCTACAGCAAACCAACCAAGTTTTGCAGAAACTTTGGTCATAAAACTAAACTACTTTTGGCATAATTTCAGACACCCAGCTTCAATAGGTATAGAATAGTGCTCATATAAAACAGGTGATGAAAAAAAACCAAGGGTTTTTAAAAAAGAACATTTTCAAAATTATATTGAATTAAATACTGAGTTACCTTTGGAAATACTTACTTGGAAATAGTTACTGCTTACTTATAAAATTTACTGCTAACAGTAAAGTTTATATTTTAAAGTTTTTATAGCCCTTCCCCTAAATGGGGAAGGCTGCCAAGTTTTTCAAGGATCTAACTTCATCTAACTCCCCCCCCCCCCTCCGGCTCCTTCATGTTTTAAGGTTCTAGGAATTAAATTGTGAATTCCACAAAAATTTGGAATTTTACTTAGAATTATACAATCTAAGCAAAAATGGGTAAAACTGAGAGACACTTTCTTCAATTTAAGAAACCACTTTTAAATTTAAGAAAAACCTTTAACATATGTTAAAATATAATGCTGGGCCTTTAAATTTTGTATATTAATAAAAAAAAAATTGGACAGGTATTCAAGTTACAGCTGCTTAAAAATAGCAAAATTTCAATTTTCGAGCCCTTATAGCTCCTAAACAGGGGGCTTGACACAAAAATTTTGTTAACCGACTCCTACTAATTTCTGAGTATCTAACTTCTCCCAAAATTTCAAGACCCTAGCTTGTACCGTTCAGAAGATATGTGTGGCCAAAAATTTTGTAAAAATTGAGTTTTGTTTAATGTTAAATTTTAGTACCATATGGCAACCCTAAACATTTGCATTTTAAATATTTATAAAGTCTATAAAACCAGCTATCGTTTGCCGTTTTTAGATTGACAATATATCTAACAGAAAACTACCAATTGTTAAAATTTCTTTACTCTATTTCAAACGGTGTAAAAGTTTTCGTAAACATACGGACGGACGGACAGAGTGAAGCTATATAGGCATATTTTTACAAAATTTTTTGAAAATATGCTAAAAAGAAGTTGTATGGCAGTTGTATGTAGTGAATTTAAAAAGTTCATGAATTTAATAATACTAGTATCGCCCTGTGCTCGAAATTCGAGCTATTTTTGCTTTTAAGTTAACATATAAAATTCGTTATGTGTAAATTATATTAGACTATACATAATAAAAGTTATGCCAACAGTGTTGTCAACAATTCTTGCGCTTGAAATTTGCTTAAAAAAAATTTATAATTTTTTTTAATTATTAAAACGTTGTCAAGTACCGATTTTTGAGTTTTATTTCTATAGCTTAAGCCGCTTTAAAGAGAGGATAAATTGGTACAGTTAAATTAAATTGAAATTCTAAAAACATATAAATATTATTCTAATAAATACATAATTCTAAACATATACATTTATATTTATTGAAGTCAAGAACCCAAAATTCGAGTTAATGCTGTCCTTCATATAGCAAACTGTACTTTTTTCTAAACATTTTAGTACGATATGAACAATGTTGTACGTATTCTGTATCCTAATTAAAAAACTCTATGAATACATAATATGTGCAACAAAATTTAACAAATCATAATTCATAAGTTTAGTATTTAGTATTATATTAGGTATATTGAAGCTGCCAGAAGTACAAAAAATAGTCAACTTGACCGAAGTCTTTTTATAAATCTCAATCTTAAGATTTATAGCAAAAAAAAAAGTTTTTCAATAAATCACACAATAAATTTTTTCTACCCTTTTTTTATTTTTAACTTTAATAGGTAAATTTTTACTACAAATGTATGCCTATTTAAAGTTCTGAAAACATGCGAAAAATGATTCTGAATTCCTTAGTTTGCTTTATACCTTTTTGTCTAGTTTATTTATTTAATATTTCCTAAGTTTTTTATTGACAAAAATATATTTCTATACATGGTCATGAGCCATGACTCATAAGTTTCTTAAAACAAATAAATATTATTGCTTTTATTCCTTTATGAGGAGTAAACTCTTTTCTACTCTCAACTATTGTCAGCTACTTCAGCCCTTGTAAAAGAGTATTTGACAGAGTAGATAAATAATTTCCGGCAAATGGCTTTAATTAAAATTCTCTTGAATAGGTTATGTTAAAACATATTTTTTATTTGATAACCAATAAGCACTTACCCCCTTCCATTTTAAATAAATATTCTTTATATTTATATCAGCAATAAGCCTTAATTTTTTCACTTTATTAATATTTAAATACTATTAAATATAATTAACTTCTCAAATGAGAGGTAGTTTTAAGATGTTAAATATATATATGACGATTAATCTAACAATTATGTGCTCCTGAAACAAAAATTAGCGTTCCATTTACAAACTACGCCTATCTAATCTTCATGTACACTTTTTGATGTATAAAATTGGTTCGTTTTGTCAAAGTAAAACTAAAAATAGTTTTTTTAATTATAAAAAAACATTATTCGATGTTGAAAGTGTGAAATAAACTTTTCAATTATTAGAATGAAATCAAAACATACGACGTACAATTTTTATACGGCAGTACGTCAATACGTCTGTCTACATATCCATTATCGGTAAATAGATACGCGCGTACAATTTTTAATTTATCAAAAATATTTATTTGAATGTTTTTAGTACCTACAAAAAATATTTTTAATTTCATATTATAGGTATTTTGAATATAAGATATTTTTTAATAAAAATTATTGTAAAAAAATATTATTTTTTAAAACATAATATTAGAAATATAAGAAAAACCAATAAAAATATTTTTATACATTTTGTCAATATTTGTAAATTTTAAAAATCCGAGATACAGTACATTGCGTTACGTGTATTTTCGCTGCTCTAATGTAAATTTATGTACCTATTAATTTCTCAATTTTTTGACAGAAATTATACGCTGCACGCTTTTATTTAGGTTAGGACCTAAGGAACAAATAACTTTTTTTGAGAAAGATAATTTTTTTAGTTTTGCAAACATATTGTCCTACTGTAGGTATTTTCAATTTGTTTGAATATTTGTATGTTTTAAACTAAATTATTTAAAAAAAAAATGTTATTTTAAAATATTTTATTTTTAAAATTTAATCGCAGCAGCATAAGAAAAAACATTTTTATACACTTTGTCAATTTTAAAATTTTAAAATTTAAAATTTAAAACGTCGCGTATGCTTTCATGTAAATTTTTTTACATAACTAATTATTTCAAAATTTTTTGACAGAAACTGAATGCCGTACATGCTGATTTTGGCTAATCAATAAGAAACAAATCATTTTTCTTAAGAAATATTATTTTTTTTTTAAGTTTCTGCATATTTCAGAAGTCGGTTTTTAATTTTACAAAAAACTTAACAAAAAGCAACAACAATTTACGATTTACAAAAAAATTTTTTTTAGTATCTACTGTATTATAATAAATTGCAAACAAAAACAAAGTACAGTACTTTTTGATGATAACGACCATGATGAGACGGAAAATATTCGTCGTAATAAACGAATGTCGTTTTAAAAGAATGCTTGTGAATTGTGAAAAATTAGTATAAGACTTGGACATTTCGAACTCATTTGCTAAAATTTACTTGAATGTTTTAATTTAAAACAAAAAATTTTATTAATTTCATACAATAGGTATATTTTGAATTTTTTTCAATATAAGATATTTTTTAAAACATAATCTTAGAAATATAAGAAAAACCAAAAACCATTTGTCAATTTGTAAATTTTAAAAATTCGATTACAGTACATCGCGTTACGCGTATTTTGGTTGCTCTCATGAAAATTCATGTACCTATTTATTTGTAAATTTTTTGACAGAAATTATACGTCAACTTTTATTTAAGTTTAAGATTATTTTTTTAAAGAACACATAATTTTTCTTTAGAAATGTTATTTTTTTGTTTCTGCAAACATACTATAGGTATTTCAATTATTTTGAGTATATGTAAAGTATTTTTTAAAAAAATATAGGTATTTGTAAAAACAATATTATTTTAAAATATTTTATTTTTAGAACAATAACAACATAAGAAAAAACAATAACTTTTTTATATGCTTTGTCAATGTTTAAATTTTAAAATTCGAGGTACAGTAAGTTATTCTCATGTAATATCATGTACTTAACTACTAATTTAAAACACCATAAGCGTTGATTTTGGTTAGGCCCAAAGGAACAAATCATTTAAATTGCAAATTATTTTTTTAAGAAAGATTTTTCGTTTTTAATTTTTTGCAAACTTATTTCAATTATTTTGAATATATGTTTTAAAAAAAATTATTTTAAAAAAATATTATTTTAAAATATTTTATTTTTAAAATTTAATCGTAGCAACATAAGAAAAAACAATTACAATATTTTTATACGCTTTGTCAATTTTTAAATTTTAAAACTCCGAGGTACAGTACGTCGCGTATGCTTTCATGTAAATTTATTTACATAACAACTTATTTCCAAATTTTTTGACAGAAACTGAACGCCGTACACGCTGAATTTGGTTGATCCATAAGTAACAAATCATTTTTCTTAAGAAATATTATTTATCAGAAGTCGGTTTCTTATTTTACAAAAAACTTAACAAAAACCAACAACAATATACGATTTAAAAAAAAAAAATTTTTAAGCAAACGAAAACAAAGTACAGTACTTTTCGGTTATAACGACCATGATGGGACGGAAAATATTCGTCGTAATAAACGAATGTCGTTTTAAAAGAATGCTGTGGAATTTGAAAAATTAGTATAAAACTTGAACATTGTAGAATGTGCTGATTCTAGAATGGACATTTCGAACTCATTTGCTAAAATTTTATTTGATGTGTCAGCCTCAAGCCTCAAGCTTTTTCTTCTAATGAAATTTTTTTTGTATTTTTGATGCGTTATTATGATTTTTTTTATATTCAAAAATAAATAAAAAAATACTAAATTAATCACCAAGCAACATAATTAAATATAATAATTTTAAATAAAAGAAATATCAATGTAATAAAAAACTTTCATTTTTAGGTAAAATTTAATTCTTTATCAAAAAGTGTAGTTTATTATAATTAAAGTTGAACCGAGTTCGTTATAAATGAAAACTACTGTATAAACCAAATGTATTGCTTTCATTTGGAATAGAACATTCAATATTCATTTTTTTTCGTTCACTTTTTAAGATAAAGAAAAAACAAAAACAAAAAAAAAAACAATTTTAAAAAATATTAAATCTCCTTGTTCATTGAACATTTGAATAAACAAAAAAAAGAAAGACATAAGTCGGCGCATATGTATAATAGTTTGATTGAGCTGCGAGTTACAACCGAAAATGAATTACTTTTACCCAGAAAGTCGGCGCATAATATTAGAATCATAAGCCTTAACTTTTAACAGCGTGACCGTTAAATTCAAATTTACGTTAAATTCAACACGGGTTTTCACCTGAAAAAACGCAATATTCTAAAAAAAAAATATCATTGTCCTATGAAAACAATAAAAACCTTTCTTTTGGTTGTTGTTTCATTAAAATTGGTCTTATAGTTTATCCGGAAAAAGGATGTTTATATTTGTATGGGAAAAAATAAGCCGATTAAATATTATGATTTAAGAGAATTCAAAATTTTAAAAATAAAATTGATTTTTAAAACATTTATATTATTTATTTATATGACGTATTTAATATTACATAAATGCCATTAATAGGTAGGTGTGTTCTTCATTCGTTTCAGGTTCAATATTCGCTTTATAACACTTAGAAACAACAAAAGATGACGTAAAAATTGTTTTTCATATAAATAAATACTATTAATTACATATACGAGTAGTCTGATTTTACATTTGACACTTCACATTTGACACTTTACATTTGACATGTGATATAATTAAAATGATTTGTTATTTTTAAAACTATGATAGCCAACATTTCGAATTGAATTGATTTGTTATTATAGTCACCCGCATTATTTTTTCAAACCTTAATATTTGGACCAGATGAAGAAAAACACAGCTATTAATATTCTCTACCAATAATATTTATTATATTTATTTAATTGTGTTAAACTTTAATTATATTTTATTGTAAGGGGGAATTGCAATGAAAACTAATTTTTTCAGTAAATTTCATTTAATCAAACCTCGGGATCGAATCTGCACTCCCTAGATTGGTACTCTATATGTTTAACCAGTACGCCACCTTTTTCCCCTACTTTTAAAGAAAGATAAAGAGCAGAAATTTAATTTGAAAAAATTATAATTATATTGCATACTTTTAGACTTTTTCTTTTAATATGCTATTGGATAGATCGAGGTATTCAATGTAATTACATAGTATTTTAGCTTAATATATTGTATCTGAGATAGCATTTTATCAATATTTTTGATATTAATTTTTTTTTTTTGATAAATCAATTTAACCATTAATTTTAGATCATAAAATTTCAATTATTTTTAGACAAAGCTTTGAGGAATATTTCAAGGTGAGATTTGAGCCGGCTAATCAGGTTCGATACTTTAAATATCAATAATGCCGAAAAAAAATTAGTTTTTGAGACTGAGTTGTGAGAAAATTTTCCGCATGATATGGTTCTTAAGACATCAGAAAGATATGATTAGGAGTATCTATTAAACATTTAATATTGGCATATTATAGAGTAGTAAAAAATATTCTTATCGAGTAGAATATCTTTGAAACGCTTTTAGTCAGATCTTCTTTTGATAGAGGCATATAGTGCAAGAGCCCCTTTTGGATTTAGATATTTTTTTTTTTTACTGAGTGAATATTTAAGCCATATATGTCATCGTGTGTATTGTGAATTGGAGGTTGGAACGCATCAAACTTTTTTAGGCTTTCAATAATGATATTTTTTCATTCTTTTAGTTAATGACATTTTTATACCCGTATGATATAGTCAATCGCTATTTAAATCCAACCTTTTTGGTCCACGGGTTCGAGTACCTGCCATGCAACTTCTAATTTTATATGAGCATTACTCTATACCTATGGAAGCTGCGTGTCTGAAATTTTGCCAAAAGTAGTTTAGTGTAATGGCCAAAGTTACTGTAAAATTTTGTTGGTCTACTGCAGAGGGTTCGAGTACTGCCATACAACTCCTTCTTTTATATGAGGATTACACTACACCTTATAAAGCTGAATGTTTGAAATTTTGCCGGATGATATAATAGAAAAAAGTAATTAACCGGATGATATAATGTATATGGTACGGTCATGCGGGTATTCCAGAGTTGACACAGTCTACTACACTCTTCCTCGTTATTTATACACATAGTATACTACATATTATTTAGTTATAGAATTCATAATACTAATTTGTTCACCTGTTCAAATTTTTGAATATTTCAAATATATTTGTAAATTTCTTTTTTTTTTTTTTCTTATTACCTTATATATATTCATGTATACTTACATAATATATATTTTAAATATTCATAATGATAAGTCAACCCGGATGAATTATATGAAATTTAATTGGCTAGAAAATTATTTTTAACCAAATCTTAATTACTATAGGAGATTAAAGTTTTACTTTATTATATAGTTTTGTATAAAATGTTTGTTACTTGTTATCTAAGTAATTGCATTTTACTAAATTATTACTATTCTTGTGTAAATGTTTATAAATAAAATTACATTATTATCATTATACCTTATTATGTATGTACATATATAAAATAATATTTAAATTATATACAAAAGTGAAACTTAAGATTTGAAAATGGTAATTAATAGATATGAAGAAATTTAAAATAAGGTTGGAGTTATTGTAATTTTACAATAAATATTATATCTAATATGTAAGTAGATGAACCTAGACTGTTACATATTATAATACTTTGATATAAAGATTTTGTTTGATGGGGTAATAGGTATAAAATGGTGCAGAGTCAGAACTCCCAAAGTCATAAGTCCCTTAGCGATTTATGACCCATTTAGTGGGACATAAGTCTCTAAGGGACTTATGACTGATAGCAGTGAGCCTTAAAGGACTTATAACCCTAGGAGTTTTGATTCAGCGTGGTCATAGCACATTTATACAGTTCTCAGATTAAAAATTATTAGTAATATTAAAAAAATATTAATATTAATTATATAATATCAGTGACCAATACAAATTTTGGAGTTGGATTCGAAATCAGAGTATTCCCTTTTTCCAAAATTAACAAAACAACCAAAATTTTACATTTAAACTACATTTTGAAAGGCTATTTGCAAAAAGGGCAATCTTGATTTTGTAACCAAAGTATCGCATACATGAATTTACTAAATACTCTGAAAAATGCTTCCTAATATATCTCGCATAGATAAATTTATAAATACATACTGTTATTATACTGCTTATATATATTTTTGTATTTTCATACTTTAAATTGTAAAGGTCAGTGAAGACTTTTAGATTTCCTACAGGGACTTATATCCCACGTAAATATTTTAAAGTTGGTCATAGGTCCCTTAGGGATTTACGTTCAACTAAGTGAGTCATAAATCCCTAAGGGACTTATGACCCTGGGAGTTTTGACCCTGTACCGCATAAAATGTGTAAAACATTTTGAATTTTGTTTTTTAATTATTGTTTTACTTGTTTTTGTTGTTTTTTATGAGCGATAGCATGTTCCATCCTAACATATGTAAACCTTGCATCCCGAGTGTTTTAGTTAATTAAAATTTACTAAACTTTTCAATAGATTGAGCCTATTCTAGAATAAAACCAGATTAAAAACCAGAGATCTTAAAAAACGAAATTTTTTAAAAACGAGATTTTCAAAAAGAGATTTACTAAATCGAGACTTGGACCCCAACGCTAAACCAATTTGATGTTAAAGATCCTTATAAAAATTTAATTTGTTTTTTTTTTTAATTTCTTACTTAGTTAAAGCTATTTTTTAAAGTAGAAACTAGAAATTAAATTCCGTGGATCAGAACTGTTTATCAATTTTAAGTTTAAATGAGTTAAATCCAAAAATACTTTCACAGTTATTCATTGCCATTTTTAAATTTTTGCTCCGAAAGGAAGGAAAAAAGATTGAGCAAAATATAAAGCTCTTTTCGGAACTCTTTCCGATACAAATTTAAAATAAAGGTCCAAGCCCGATATCTTGAAACCTAGAAGTCGGATTGATGTTTTTAAAAAAAACCTAATCACCGATTCTGTGTCCAATCCTAAAAACGGGAAATAGATTAATAAAAGGCCCAAAAACTAGGCATAAGTAAAGTACTACAATTTTTGAGGCGTATTTGTTGCGGAGGATTTCAAAGTCCAACTTTTTACTTTTTTTTGGTGTATTTGAGTTCTCCTAAAATATCGGTGATTATTTTTTTAAAATTATGTATTTCGATCCAGCTACTAAGTATCGACAAAAAGAGATTTTTTTTCTATTTTGGTTTTTGCACAAAATTGCAAAAGCGTGAAGAGCTTTATTTTCTTCGGAGCACTTTTCATTGGTTTTTCTGATTAGAATTTCAAGAAGAACGCGTACCTGCTAAAGACAGTTATCAAGTTATATAGGGGCACTTTTAAACATACGTAGTTAGAAACTTTTGATATTTACATTCTATAATTTCTTCTTTATTAAATCAATTATTTAAAAAAAAAGCTTCCCTTATTTAAATTTTTGATTTCTAAATAAATTCGTTTCAATTCTATATCTAAATAAAGGGTGTTCAAAATTGAGGTATCATTTTGTTTTTTCCGCCATTTTTTTTATACCTGGAATTTTTATACGAGGTTTCTTTATGTATATTCTAAATACATTCCGGTTAGTTAATATGGAACTTTACACGAAGGAACAACGTGTTTTTGTTATTACAACATTTTTTGAAAATGGTAAAAGTTTTCAAGATGTAATTAGGAAATTTCGAACAAAATTTGGTAGAGAAAATGCTGCAACAAATCGTGCCATCAAACTGATGGTTGATAAATTTTTTGTATATTGGATATTTTTTTTGTGGGGTTTTGTGAAGCCGAAAGTGTACAGCAATAATCCCACAACAATTCAAAAGCTTAAAAACAAAATTATCGAGCAGATTTCAACAATTGAGAACAGTTTATTGAACAACCTGATTCAGAATTTTGGTAAAAGATTGGAAGCCTGCCGAAGTAGTAACGGAACCTATTTGTAATAAATTGAAATAAAAATATACTAAATATTTAAAAAAAAAGTCTTTTTTTATTAAAATTAAAGTGATAGGTACCTCAATTTTGAACACCCTATATTTCTTCGAATACCTAAGTTAATAATTAATATTGTAGATTTTCTAAATCAGTTTTAATCAATTAGTTTCAGGCATATTTAAAAAATTTTTTTGGAACTTTTAATTTTAATCTATACTCTAGCAACAAAACAAAAAATTCATATAAACTTACAAAATCATTTAATATTAAAAGATAATGCAGAACCCAATTAAGCTTTAATTTATTTGAGAAAACCTTGAAAACAATTTTAACATTCTTAAAATTATTATTTTTACTCCATCGAAAATTTGTCCAGTGCATAAGAATTTTTTTTTTTTAAATTAATTTTTTACAAAAATAGATATAGCTCTAGTACCTTGTATCTGTATTGTGCAGTTAACTAAATGTAGGTACACTTTAATAATGCCCTGTAAAATAAAAATTTGTTTTGAAAAAAAAAAAAAACAACAATAAAAATTTTTTAACAAAATGATAAAAAAAAAAAATTTTTTTTTTTACAACAAAAAATTGTAATTAAATTGAATATTCTCTTAAAAAAATTTTTTTTTTTTGTTAATTTTAAACTTCTTCATTATGTTGGCAATATTATAAAACCTTAGAATATACTTCTGGCTCTTTCACACAAAATTTTTGAAACAAAAGTAGATACTAAAGAGTAAGAAAATTACCCCAGAAAATGAAAATAAAAATTTTCTCTTTTGGCTTTTGGGAAAGGAAAAAAAAAAAAAAAATAAAAAATACTGAAAAGTTAATGAATAAAAAAAAAAAAAAACTGTTGTTAAACAAAGTTAAACTTTTTTAATATTATTACACAGGTTAGTTTTAAAAATTAAATTTTATCATGTTATATTAAATTAAGAACAGAGGTACCCTATGTTAGTTTATATGGTACCTATGTACCTTTGCACCTAATAAGAATATAAAAAAAAAAATTAAAAACTTTTAATTTCTGTTTTTCAATAATGTTTTAGTTTTTTTTGTTTTTAATTAAAATTTAAAAAAAAAAAAACAAAAAAAAACTAAGTTAAAAAAGTAAATTAATAAGAAATAAGATTATTAAAAATAAAAATTAAATTAAATTGTTGCTAAGTTACTTAATATATAATTACATTTAATAATATTTTAATGTTGCAATTTTAAATTACAAATTAGAAAAGATTGAATTAAATTATAAAAGAAAATATTCATTTCACTAATATAAAGTTTTAGAAAAATCATTATCATTAGGTAGCTATAAATACTAGCTAATACCCGGTGCGCGTTGCTGCGCCTCTCAAAGGAATTTTAATTTAAGTTGATGTTACTACAAAAAGTTTACACGTCATGGTGTACTCGTAAATGTTAATTTTAAAATGTATAAAAGCAATTTTTTTAAAACGATTTTTCTAGGATTATTCTAGTAATTTTTTAAACTTTCTGTAATTCAAAGAAGTACTAATGACTTTCCAAAATTGAAAGTAATTTACTTCCTAAGACTGTTAATAGTGTCAACTCAATTCTCAAGGAGCATTACGTATATAAAATTTGAAGAAAATCTGTCAAACCGTTTCTAATTTAGAGTAATGTAATGAAAAAACATATAAAAAGTTGTTGGGCCGTAATGGGTTAACGAAAATCAACAAAAAAATTTGAATCTTTCTTTTCTTTCAATTCTCAAGGAGCATCACGTATACGGAATTGTGGATACAGAAGTCAATCGGTCAAACCGTTTTAATTTTAAAACAAAAAAATTTAAATACTTGCACCACAGTCCCGATTTGGCGGTCTGTTAGAGCAAAATTTTTGGTCCACGATTTCTTTCCGTACCCAAAAACCTCCATATACAAATTTTCATTATAATCGGCTGAACAGATTAGGAGTCTATTCGCTAGATACAAGCAAACTAACAAACAAACAAACTTTCGCTTTTATATATATAGATATTTCTTTTAATGAAAACATAGAAATAAATCCAAGACAGGTTGTATAAGCTTTTCTTTTACATAATTTGGTTTGTATGTATGTACTATGTACCAATTTTGAACTCATTCCCACAGTTCCAACTTGAGATTTTTTTTGATTTTTTATTTTATATGAGCGTTACTCTCCACCTAAGGAAGCTGGGTGTCTGAAAATTTGCTAAAAATAGTTTAGTATAATGGCCAAAGTTAATAAAGCTTAATAAAGCCGAAAAGACACTTAATAAAGCTTAATAAAGCTGTGTGTTGCCAAAAGTAATGAACCGGATGATATAAGGCATATATTACGGTCATACGGTTGACACAGTCTACTCAACTACACTCTTTCTCGTCTATTATTGTTTTTGGATATAAAATATATCTTACATACCTCTTGTCATATCAATTTAAATATTGGGTTTTTCAGAATTTGGGAGTGTTGTAGTTATGTAACGGGTGGGACTACAAAAAAAATTTTTTTTGTCTTATCTATTGGGAGTTAAAATTTTGACTTTATTTTTATTTCAAACGGTGTAGAAGTTTTATCAACAAACGAACGGTCGGACGGAGAGATTGAACTAATAAGCACAATTTGAGAGTCTGGTTAAATCTTTGAGAAATTTGGCAACTCTCCCCATTGAAGGGCTATTCGGAAATAAAAAATTAAAAATTTACTGTTTTTATAAGTTAGCAGTAACTTGGTCACCAATGCATACATATATTTCCAAAATTAAACTTTAGTATTGAAGCTCCAACATTATATTTCTATAAAATAATCAGTATGAAACACTATATAATTTTGAAAATGTGGGTTTTTAAAAACCCTTGGTTTTTTTTTTCATTACTTGTTCTATTTAGTTTTAAACTTTCCATATTATTATTATTTTTTGTTTGCTAAATTTTGAACTAATTTGTTATTGTTATTATTCTTGTATTATATACCTTTATATATTTATATTATACTTAACATTAATAAAAAACGAGAAAGAGTGTAGTAGAGTAGACTGTGTCAACTCTGGGATACCCGTATGACCGTAACATATACATTATATCATCCGGTTAATTACTTTTGGCAAAATTTCAAACATACAGCTTTATTAAGTGTAGTGAAATACTCATATAAAAGAAGGAGTTGTATGGCAGCTACTCGAACCCTTTGCAGTAGACCAACCAAATTTTTTTTGTAACTTTGGCCATTACACTAAACTATTTTTGGCAAATTTTCAGACACCCAGCTTAATTAGGTGGAGAATAATGCTCATATAAAATAAGAAGTTGTATGACAGCTACACGAACCCACTGCAGGAGACCAACCAAATTTTGCAGAAACTTTGGCCATAAAACTAAACTAATTTTGACAAAATTTCAGACATGCAGCTGTAATAGGTACGGAGAAAAACTCATCTAAAAAAGGAAGTTGTATGGCAGCTACCCGAATCCATAGACCAAAATGGCTGAATTTGAATAGCGATGACGGCTATTGCAAAAAAATGAATTTGCGAAAATTTCAAGATTCTAGCTTCTTTAGTTTTTGAGTTATCGTGCGGACGGACGGACAGACGGACGGACAGACGGACAGACGGACAGACGGACAGACGGACGGACGGACAGACGGACAGACGGATGGACAGACGGACGGACAGACGGACGGACATACATAGCTAAATCTATTTATTTTTCGATTCTGATCCGATCCATACACTTGAGTCTATATCTACCCCCTCTCTTTCTCTGCGTCACAAACGTAATGGCAAATTTATTATACCCTTTGACTATACGGGTATAAAAAGAAGAAATTTATAGAATATTATAACCCAATATTGAGAATAAATTTCTTTTAGGGCATTGAAATATTTGAATTAAAATAAATGAAATAAAATAAAAATATGCTAAATATTTTCGGCATTTAAATTTTAAAAGGCGATAAGTTGGAGATAAAACAATTGGAAAAAGTATTTTAAATAAATAAAATAAACTGATTCGATAGGCAAAATTTTATAATAATTGATTTTAATTTTTAGTTCACACTTAAATTACCCTTGGCTTCATATTATGTGTGATAAACAACTCTCGAGTATATAAAGGTAGAAATAGTAAAACTTAATATCAGTTTAAGTTTATATTTTTGTTTAACTGTATTTCAACTAAAATGCAGTCCAATTGCTTAAAACTCTCAACTATTTGTTTAATATTAAAATTTTCAATCGGTTGTGATCTTTCATTTCAACAGTTAAAAACTTGCAAAATTATGGACGTTGGAACAGAAAATTTTGAAAATTCTAGAAATATTTATTTGTATATTAATATTTAGTTTAATTAATGAGAAAAAAATCAGATAATGATCTGTATAATTTAAGATTTTATGTACAAACTGGGAGTTATGGAAGTTTAATGATGTTTGATACCTCCATATGGGAACAATGCAAATTCGTACTCATAGGTAATAAAATTTCTTTAAAATTTTTTTGTCAATTTTTTATAAAATTAAATGTTGTAGGTATAATTTCTATTAGATGTCGTAAAAAAGGCACAAAATCCCAACAAGAAAGAAGGAGTATATATAGATAGCGCCTTTCCAACTTGTCACGAAAACGTAAATAAGAACGTAACTCATGGACCTATTAACTTAAATGAATATATTCCTTTACCAGTTCGATTTATTATAACTAAAGGTAATGATTTTTATCGATCTAAAATGAAAATTTTTAATAAATTATTGTAAAATTATTTCAGATGGAAAATATACCGCTTACATTTCTAATAAAGAATTTGTAAGCTACAATTTTCCGAATCTTTTAAAGCCGATTTTCATTAATTTTAGACAATATTATGATGCAAAAGGTAGAGCAAGATTATTTTATAATTGCACATTTGAGGAAGAGAACTTCAAATACTGAATTTGAATAAATGGACTTTTACATTTATGATTGAAAAATTAAAATATTGTTTTATTGCTATGAACAATGAAGAAAATGCGGGAATACTTCAACAGAGAGGTTGTGAGCTATCAAGATGATGTCATCACATAACGGTACATTATATCTCAAAGTGTCCGAACCCGAATCACACTGAAAATTATGCCTACATCGGTTTACCCTATCTGTCACTCCACCCGTCTTTTACAAAACTTTTACATAGTTTAACAAATAAAGAAAGGAAATTTCAACTGCGGGTAGGTTTTATAAAAAAAAAGGATATCGTGGAAGACCACTGTTTTATGGTACCCGGTTACCCGTAATATATCGATGTGCTCCGAAAAGTCCGAAAAAAAACTATATATAAAGTGCCATAATAAAAGTTACATAAGGAATATTTTCAACCTCAAAATCCCAATCGATAGATATTGTTTTTAATGAGTTTTAATTTTTAATCAATTTTGCTTATATTTATACCCGTGCATACATATATGACATCGGGTATATTAGATTTGCTCCTCCGTTTGTAACGCATCGATCTAGACGAGCTAGATATAGTGTCAAGGGTACGTATCGGCTCAGAATCGAAAAATTAGTCGATCTAGCTATGTGTGTCTGTCCGTCCGTCCGTCCGTCCGTCCGTGTGTCAGCACGATAACTCAAAAACTAAAATGGCTAGAGTCTTGAAATTCACACAAAGTCATTTTTAGACAATTTCTAGGTTCTCTATTGTTTTTGGTTAAAATCGGACCAAGGCTTCGGGGAGCTGCCATACAACTTTTTTGCACCAATATGAATTTCTTCAAAACTAATTATACTACGGGGATAAAAATTACAGACGGTTAGTTTTATAATGACTCCGGCACTTATATGAAGTTTCAAAATGTTAGGGCCCCATTTTCGGGGGGCTGCCATACAACTTCTTTGCACTAATATGAATTTCTTCAAAACTATTTATACTACGCGGATGAAAATTACACACGGTTAGTTATATAATGAATCGAGCACTTATATGAAGTTTCAAAATGTTAGGGCCCCATTTTCGGGGGGCTGTTATACAACTTCTTTGCACCAATATGAATTTCTTCAAAACTAATTATACTACGAGGCTGAAAATTACACACAGTTAGTTATATAATGAATCGAACACTTATATGAAGTTTCAAAATGTTAGGGCCCCATTTTCGGGGGGCTGCCATACAACTTATTTGCACCAATATGAATTTCTTCAAAACTAATTATACTACGACGATAAAAATTAAACACGGTTATTTATATAATGAATCGAGCACTTATATGAAGTTTCAAAATGTTACGGCCCCATTTTGGGGGTCTGCCATACAAAGTTTTCGATTCAATAACTGCGAATCTAGTGAAGCTACAAGGTTAAAATTAAAATTGGGCAGGTAAAGTAATAGGGCAAGTTAGTTGGCAAAGTTGGACATCACTGGGACCATCGGAATTTTAGGGTGGGCCATTTTTTTTTTTTTTGTTTTTTTTTTGTTTTTTTTTTTTTTTTTTAAGCTAAAGTTATGGGACAATGAATGAAAATTTTGTTATTTTTTTTTTTTTTTGTTAATTTTTTTTTTTTTTTTGTTTTTTTTTTTTTAGTTTTTTTTTTTAAGCTAAAATTATGGGACAATGAATGAAAATTTTGTTTTATGTTTTGTGATTTTTTTTTTTTTTTTTTTTACGTCAAAATTATGGAGTAATGAGTTAAATGTATAAGGGAAGTATATTACGGTTTATTTTATACACCATAGTGGGTACGCACGGGTATCTAAAAGTTGACAAGGGCAACTATAATCTTCCTCGTTTTATATTATATTCGAAAAAATTCTAAGAAAAGATCGATATTGTGGTGTAAGTCTTAATATAATTTTTGAAATCTGAAAAGTTTGTAGTGGGAAGAGGTGGTGTTATATCCTTGAGAATAATTGTAAGCCTAGTTAAAGGGAATTTCAGAGTCTTCCGAAATCAAGATCTTTTAGAAATTATAAATTAAAGAGAATTTAGAAGTTTAAATTAATAAATTAATTAAAACGAAGATAGGTCTAACACTATTATTATATATAATTCTATACTACTGCTAAATATATATTTTTACAGGCCCTAATACTCGACTATATAGTCAAAGGGTATAATAAATTTGCCATTACGTTTGTGACGCAGAGAAGGAGTGGGGGGTAGATATAGACTCAAGTGTATGGATCGGATCAGAATCGAAAAAGAAATCGATTTAGCTATGTATGTCCGTCCGCCCTTCCGCACGATAACTCAAAAAATAAAGGAGCTATGATCTTGAAATTTTCGCAAATTCGTTTTTTTTTGCAATAGCCGTCATCGCTATTTAAATCCAGCCATTTTGGTTCATGGATTCGGGTAGCTGCGATACAACTTCTTTTTTTATATGAGTATTACTCTGCGTGTCTGAAATTTTGGCAAAAATAGTTTAGTTTTATGGCCAAAGTTGCTGCAAAATTTTGTTGGTATACTGTAGAGGGCTCGAGTAGCTGCCATACAACTTCTTCTTTTATACGAGCATTACACTACATTTAATAAAGCTGTATGTTTTATATTTCGCCAAAAGTAATTAACAGGATGATATAATGTATATGTTACGGTCATACGGGTATCCCAGAGTTAACACAATCTACTCTACTACGCTCTTCCTCGTTTTTTGTTTATAATTACAAAAACAATGTTTATATTCTTTTTATACACGTTCATTCATATATGACATCGGGTATATTCTAATTGCTTCTCCGTTTTTAACGCATCGATCTAGGCGAGCTAGATATAGTGTCAAATGTACGTATCGATTCAGCATAGAAAAGGGAATCGGTCTAGCTATGGGTGTCCGTCCTTCCGTCCGTCAGCACGATAACTCAAAAACTAAAAGAGCTGGAGTTCGAAAATTTCACAAAGAAATTTTTAGACAATTTGTAGTTTCCCTATGGTTTATGGTTAAAATTGGCCAAAGGCTTTGGATAGCTACCATTAAAATTTTTTTAAATTATATGAATTTTCAAAAATAATAACTAAATAGAAACCAAATATAAAAACCAACAAAATGTACATGAATTATTAATCCGTTCATGGTGTAGTGGTTAGGAAATGCGACTTGTAGTTAAAACGTCTTAGTTCGAGTCCAGACTGGGGCAAAATTTTTTCTTATTTTCATTCATTTTTTTTTATCTTTTCTCTTCTATTCTCTTTTTAATAAAATATATGTATTTATTTTATGTATGAGAAATTTTATTTTATACAAAATTTGACAGAAAACTCTCATTTATATTAAAAACTATTAATTTTTTTTAATATTTTTATAACAAAATACAAAACAGTTTTTCAAAATAATACAACTGATATCATTGCAACTATAATAGTTTATTTTCAAAAAAAAAATTAAAATAAACAAAAAATAGATGGCTTAGTAGTTAGGACGTCAGCCTTTTAATTGAAAAGTGCCATTTTTTTTTACATTTATCTTCTTTTTTAATTCATGTTTTTATTTTTTAATAGCAGATTTACCCGACGTTGCTCGGAAGCGTGCATATTGTAAAAAAGCAAATTTCAATTTTTGGAAAGGTTGAAAAGCTTTCGTTGAAAAGAAAGCCTCAAAAAAATATTTGTGTAGTTCCGTTAACCCATTGCGGCCGAACAGCTTTTTATAGGTTTTTTCGTTACTTTGCTATAAAGTAGAAATGGTTTATCCGATTGATAATTGCCGCCCGACAATTGTCCAAAAAAAATTTGGGAAGGATATTACGTCCAATTTTGCGAAATATTGCTTGTTCAAAGTCTCAAAAACCGGTTTGTTGAGTCCCATTAACTCATTGCAGCACAGCAGTTTTTTACAGATTTTTTCGTCACTTTACTCTTAAGCAAAAACGCCTTGACCAATTGACTTTAAATTTTCTAGGCGTACATGTAGATATATACTTATCATTCCTACGATTAGTCAAAAAAAAATTTTTGTAAATTACGTCCAATTTTTGATAGTAGGTAAAACTTCTTTGAATTTAGGCAATGTTTAAAAAAATGTTTTGTCGAGTTCTTTTAACCAATTGCGAAATATAAGCATTAAAAAACAGCTTGCAAAACAGTTTGAACGATTATCTTTAATTTTTCTATACGTGGTGCTTCTTGACAATTTGGTGCTCCTTGACGATAGAGTTGAGGATGATAGGTTTCCAGAGAAATGTTAACTGAATTAAAATTTTTCTTTTATTATTATTATTTCGTAATTATGAAAAGTTTCAAGTCAAATTTGATAAAATTGTGGAAAAATTGCAAAAATAATTGTAAAAAAAAACGTTTTAAAAAAATTTCTTTATTTACATTTGAAAATTAACATGTACACCATGTTTAATTTTTGTGTTAACTTTTTTAAATAATATCGGCTTAAATTAAAATTCCGTTCAGTGGCGGGGCAACGTGCGCCGGGTAATAGGCAGTTTACATATAAGTATTATTATACCCGTTTGACTATAGGTCAAAAAGGTGTACCAAATTTGCCATTATGTCATTATACTATGTCATAGTAGTTTTGTTGAATTGCCAAAGTTTAAATAAAATATACTCGATGGTTTAGAAATGGTTTAAAAATCTGCTTTTCAAATTATATTGTGTTTTTTACCTACCTGAAAGTTCTACTACGCTCTTCTTCGTTTTTTTATGATTTTATGAGAGAAATGTAGGCTTCTTTTTTTGGAAAAACTGTTTTAAAATAATATGTATTTAAGCATTATATATACAAAATTGAATTTTTTGATTTTTAGATTTCATTTGAAGAAAACTGCAATTTCACACTGAAATCTATTTTTATAGAACAATAACTGCAAAGTAGATAAGAAACAAAAACTTACGAAAAGAATGTAAAGAAGGAAAATGTATTATTTAAATTTAAAGATATTATTATTTGGATTCTTTATTCGCTTTTTATTTATAATTATTAATATTTTCTCATTTAGCTTTTGCACTATTTCAGACTTTTTGAGAGCAAAAAAATTAGTCTTATTAATTAAGTGAGCTTTTATAATAAAGTTTAACTTGCGTTAATACCAAAAATTTGACAATTTCATTGAATCTTTGTTCAAAACGCGTAAACAGATCAAAACCAAATTAACCCTGTGGGTTTTAATTAAAATGCTGGTACAAAATTTTCAATGAAACTTCATGGCGTCGTCGTGGAAAACGAGTTAATCGAACTTAACTAAAACTTTTTGCAGCCTCTCTTTTAGACTGCAAAATCAATCTGTAAAATTGGACACTAATCGGCAACACAAAATTTTTTGAAAGTCCGCCAGGCCGCAAATGGTTAATTTATTCCAACCAAATTTATAAAACTAATTCCGGGTGCTAAGAGGAACATTTGTGCAAAATTTCAATTTAATCGGTCAAACCGTTTTGACTCGACATCCAAAAAACGAAAAAGCTTAAAACGACTCTGGAGCCGAAACCTATTGACTTATAAAAATGTGATATAGCCTATGTAACCCACTGGGTTCTCAGAATTATTCCTTTAAAATTTTGTGACAATCGGACCAGCGGTTTTTACGTGAATCCTGGAAAAACAAACAAACAAACAAATTTTCTCCTTTATATGTTAGATTATTTTTTTTGTAATTAAATGTAAAAACACAAATATTTTGAATTTTCTGTCAAACAGTTCAATTGCAATATTTGAAATTCTTATTTATTCAATACATAATAGTGGGTACGCTCGAGTATCTAAAAGTTGGCAAGGGCAACTATAATCTTCCTCGTCCTAGTCGGCAATTGATTTCTTACCTTATTAAATTTTTGAAGGGAAAAAAGGTGATCGCATTTTGTATTAAGTTTTCGTTTAAATGCATTTTACAAGCAAATGTAGTAATATATTTCTTAAAAATTTTCAAAATTAATAAGAAAAACTTCAAGAAATCCAAATACTAGTTTAAAATAATAAATAACTTCCTTCAAACAAACATCCATCTGAAATAAAATTTCCCATTTGATTTACACAGTAGTTGAATGTTATTTAAATTAACTTTGTGGTCGGATAATTGAAGGTGGGAGCATATGTAACAGTATCTATATCAATAAATTATTCATTATCCGTGATGAAACCATTTTTTTTTTATTTTTTGTTTTGTACAAAAAATTTATAAATTACAAGACAAATTTCATAATTAAAATTTATAACATTGAATTCAATAACATATACAGTAGGCCAAAGGTTCGACAACGGACTGTAGCGCCATAGAAGAAGAAGAACATTGAATTCATTTTTCTCATTTGAGAATTTAATTTCAAAATTTATATCAGCTGTATTAATTAAATAAAATTAAATAGGGACATCTTTTATTTTGAATAATATTATTATTATTATTATTATTCTTTTTATTTTGTTCTTTTTCTTTTATTTTGAAATTTGCACCAAATTAAAAAAAAAAAATATAGGTTTATTTGTGTCGTTTATTAATCAATGTTATCTGATCTGTATTTTAAAATAACCTAAATAAATGAAATATTTCTTTCTTTTTATACCAGTAGGATTTTACGGGTATTAAATAACGCAAAGAAGGCGGGGTAGATATAGACTCAAGTCTATGGACCGGGTCAGAATCGAAAAATAAATCGATTTAGCTACGTATGTCCGTCCGCACGATGACTCAAAAAATAAAGGAGCTAGGATTTTTAAATTTTCAAAAATATGTTTTTATGCAATAGCCGTCATCGTTATTCAAATCCAGCTATTTTGGTCCACGGGTCTTTGGCCTACCTGCCATACAACTTCTTTTTTTATTTGAGCATTACTCTGTATTTATCAATAATGTTTATATTACGGTCATACTGTAACTTTGAGTTGACACAGAGTTGACATAGTCTACTCTACTACACTCTTCCTCGTTTTTAGTTTCTTTTTATGGTATATTCTTCAGAAAATCTATTTAAAATCATGGAGATGATTTTTATTAAATATTTTGAGACATTTTGAAATATGATTAAATATCATTGCTCTAAAGTAATAACTCAGGTAGGAGTTGAATACTTATATAGTTAGTTATAATTCCGTACGGCACTTTTAACCCCTAGGAATATATTGTTACAGAGGCATATAAATCCCCTCAATAAATGTTCATCTACTCCTAATAGTAGTTATAATCTAGTGATTCATAATTCTCTTTATAATTGGCAGCATTAAAACTTATAACTATAAAATTTTAAAATGTTGAAATAATAATGATAGATATTCTTTAAATAATAGAAAAATATGTTTTTTTGATTGCAGTTCATTATCAGGAAGCAAATAATAAGCAAGATTTTTAGACTTTCTTTTGAATTTTAATGCATTTCTTAATTAAAAATATTTTCGGAAATAATTTTGTTTTTAAATGGCGCAATAGTCAAAAACTTCCTTAAGAGAGCAATTAAATCTACTCATTACTCACTGACTCATTAAAATGTTAAAGTTATTCGAAATCAAAAGTTCTTTGGTATGATATGGATAAAAATGTGGCAGAAATTTTCTAGAAAGAGTAACAGTAATCCAGATCAAAGTAAAGCAAAAATAACTTAAATTGAAGACAGCAGGAAATAAAGCAAAAGAACTTTAAATACTATGGGAGGAAATAATACAAAATTTAGAACGAAATAGAAGATTAGTTTGCAAACAGGTGGGAAAGGGATTTTATTTTAAATAATTAAATTCAAGAAAACGAAGATGTCAACGTTAGTCTGGCCACGTTATATGAAAATTTAATTTTTAAAAACAAAGCGAGCTAATCTTATTATCTAATTACATCTTAAATGGTACTGCAGTACAATGCAATGGAAATCAAATATATTTTAGTCATAACGTAGGTCAAATAATTAAAACATTTCTTTAAATTTAATTAAAATTATTCTATTCAAATATTTAATTAAAAATAAATTACATCATTCAGATTTTGAATATTCTTTGAAAAAGTTAACTTCTCTATGATTTTTAATCGGAATGCCATAAAGCTTAACTTATTTTAAAGGTTTATACAAACCTAAAAGTATGCAATTTTTATTTTTTATTTTACTAACATCATTATAATGACGACATTTTGTAATTTATAAAATATAATAAATTTTAAGAAGTGTATTAATTAATTAAGATACCAATCAAAATAATTTTAAGATACAAATTTAGAAAAGATCTAGGAGATGTAAGTTAAATTATTATCAGACCACAATGGCACTGGCAGCCAATTGTTTTATCAATATTGCGTAATTCAGTATAATACGTAATATTTAAATAAATAAATAAATAAATAATGACGATAGATACCCGGCTTAAAATATTTAATTTTCTTAAAATATAGGTTAAAATATTAGATATTTTAAAAAATTAACTTCTCAATTATTTTTAAACGGAATGCCATACAGTTAATTTATATAAAAGTTTATACAAACCTAAAAGTATGCAATTTTCTTTTAATTAACTACCATAATTATAATGACGAGAGATATCAAGCTTAAAATATTTAATTTTTACGATAATAATTATATTTTAATGCAAGTTGTATTAAACTTACGTGTATTAAAATATGTTTGGTACATTAATTTATTTTCAAAAGATTTTTAATAATTTATTATTTTATACTTTTGAGTTCAGTTTTCATATATTTTTCATTTAACTTTACCTTATGATCTTTTATAATGATCATTTAACATTTCACCGGCATTACAATTATTATTATCTTGTTCTTCTTTTTTTCAATTAAAAAATGTATACACTTGTATTTATTTATTTATTTATTTATTTATTTATTTATTTCAGATCTCAAAAGAGCTAATATAGCTCGTACAGAGTTTTATAATTCATAAAGAAAATAAATTTGTAAATCAAATCCTATTATAATTATAATACATAAATTATATACATAAATTCTTTTTTTTTTTTTTTTTTTTTTTTTTTTTTTTTAATTCAAAATACTGTGATAATTCAATAATAAAATGCAATAAAAAATTAATCCTACTAACTACATTAATTCAATAACAATATTATTGTCGCTAATCATATCTAAGAGCCAATAAATAGAAAGAAATGCAAAATATACAGAAAAAATAAAAATAAAAACTTAAAAATTAAAAATTATTAAGAGTGTAACTAAAAAAATAACATTATATTAAAAATACATAATTAAAGTCAAAACACAAAATTGATACCTACTAAGAAACAATGTAGTCTTTTTTTTTTTTTTTTTTATTTATTTACTTAAAGTTAACTGTTACTACTATTCGCAAAACAACTTAAAAAGTAACTATTGACATTGTTTTTAAATTTCACAAAGTTATTTATTTGTTTAAGTTCTGCTGGCAAATCATTATAGATCGCAAAAGCCTTGTTGTATATTGTATCTTGTTTATTAAATCTCATTTTAGACGATGTAATATGTATTTTCTCAGCATTTCTGGTTCTATATTTATGTACTTCACTGTTCAGACTGAATTTGACATTTGTGTTAATGTTGTTAGCACACATAGCATGAACATGCATTGCTAGCTTACTTTTAATCAATTGATTTATAGGTAGAATATTATTCTCAATATGGATCTGTTGAGTTGCCGTTCTGATTTTATAACCAAATAAATTTTTTATGGCTTTGTTTTGAACAGTTTGAATTAGTTTAATGTACTTGTTACACACATTTCCCCATAGATGTATACCATACGTAACTGTTGCATGAAACATACTGAAGTATAATGAACGCTTTAGTTTATGTGGGACTCTATTTCTGATTAATTTAAATAAACCTGCAGACTTTCTGGCCTTAGTTAGTTGTTCTCTAATTTGTTGCTCCCAAGTAAGATTTTCATCTATAATAACACCCAAGTATTTATAGCATCTCACTAAATCTAAGTCATAACAGCCAATTTTGATATGAAGCATATCAGTTACCTTCCTCTTGAATATTATATATTTAGTTTTATTTGTATTTAGAGTGAGCTTGTGTTGATTCATCCATTCCTGAATTAATACTAGATCTATGTTAATTGCTTCTTCTAGTCTCTTGCAAGTAGTTTCAGCATATACTATAGCCAGATCATCTGTGTGTGTCTTTTATACATTTAACATAAAGAATAATTTAAAAGTTTTACAAAACGGATTTGGTCCGCAATATCATATAATATTTTATATTAACTACTGGTTGGAGAAATTTTAAATACAGATTTTTATTTATTAAAATAATGTTATGTATACAACTTAAAATTATTTATGGAGAAACTTAAATTAAAAAAACTTAAATTAAATTAAAAAAAAAATGCATATATACTACAATAATGTAAATGATACATCAAAATCCATGAAATCCAAAATTAAAAAAACTAAAATCGCAATCATTTATCTGGAAACAAGTATTTATTTTCAAAAATTTTTAATGTTAACAGGCTGCGTTTGAAAAGAAAATAACTTCATAAGTATCTAACTCTATGAGATCTAAACTCACTTACCCCGTCCCACTCTTCCCATTTTTTGAGGTTCTAAGAATTAAACCAAAAATTGAATTCCACTAAAATTTGAAATTTTATTTACCCTTATAGTTCCTAAACAGAAGGCGTGACAAAAAAATTTTGTTAACCGAGTCCTAATAATTTCTGAAGACTTTAGCTTGAACCGCTTAGAAGATATGTGGTACCAGAAATTTTCCAAAAATTGAGTTTTGCATAATAGTAAATTTTTGTACCGTATGGCAACTCTATACATTTGCCTTTTAAAAATTTAAAAAGCTCATAAAACCAGCTATTTCTTACCGTTCTCAGATTCAAAATATACTTAACAGAACTGTTGTGATAACAATTTAAATATAGGGCTTTTTTAAAATTTCGGGGATCTAGCTCCCTAACGGGTGGAACTACAGAAAAAAGTTCTTTTATGAAATTATTTTTTTTGCAGTGTTTACCTACCCCTGGATATAATTTTATTTCTCTATTTCAAATGATGTAAAAATTTTTGTATACATACGGACAGACGGGCAGACGGACAAAGTGAAACTATATAGACTATATATCACTATATGTGCTATATGTGCTAAAAACTAAAAGTGATAAAAGAGATATGTGGGATCTGAAAAGTTCCATTGTGAGATTTTCCTAAATAGTATATCCATCAGAAATGCTCAAACAATTCCCTTATAGGATCTATCAGAATTGCACAAATCTCGAGCAAATATGGAGTGCTTAATTTTTTTGATAAAAAGGGCTTAAATTGCTAATAGTCCCACTCATTAGAAAAGCTCAATTTCATATTTTTCTTGATAGTTTTTGGGCAAATTGTATCAAATGCCATTTGCATTTGACAGCACTGTCAATTTTTATATACGTCAGTTCATGAGTCATACAATGCAGCTATGAGATTTTACTGATACATATTATAAAATATTTAATAATACAACAGTATGTGGATGCAACTGACACTATATCTGCAAAATTTTAATTGACAATTACACGAATCAACACTTCAACTCATCTCAGGATTTAGGAACATTAAACAAGTAGCCCAGAACTACCTTGCACCGAATTTCAGGTTTCTTACGTTATTATATTCAAAAAGTACGTCTTAGATCTCGGGAGGTGTTCGAAAAGGTGATAATTCCTCAACTTTAGGAACTTAATAGAAACAGAAGGGGAAAATAATGGAAACACTATCTCGGACTAAATTTGAAATTTTTACTCTTGAAAATTTCGAAGATATACGTTCAATTCTTGAGAGGTCTGTGCGAGGTTCCTAAACCACCACTATCCGGCGTATGGATGCACGCATACAGCTAAATTGACTAAGGCGGTAACGTTGAACAATTTATTCCATATTTTGCTTACATCCTTCCGGTGGTTACAAGCTCCATTCCAAAGTTAAAATTACCCTATGGCAATTTTAAGTGTAGGGTATAAAAACATAGGTATAGAAGTTTAATCATTTGAATATTTGACTTAATTCTTACGAATAACTGTTTTGAAAATGAAAAACAGTAACTGTTACTTAGAGTTTTCAGGAATACTGTGTATATTATGAATATACGCTTATAAAATATAAAGTTAATAAATTTTATATTCAATGAAGAACAAAAATGCAGTGGTAAACAGAATTCAATTAAAACTTTTGATTTTGTGTTTTATTCTTACACAATTTTAATTAAAAATAATAAAAAACATGGAATGAAAGTTGAAATAAACAAAAATGAAATATGAAAGTTTTGGAATGAATAGATAACAATATATAATGTAATACCTGTACTGTAATATATTGCTTATAAGTAAAATAGTTAATCAGATGTTGACGGTGATATTTAAACTATATAATGCTTGGCCTACAAACCTCGTAACTCTTTAGCTTAATCTTAAATGTAATTTTGCAATTTAAAATATTATACATATCCAATGAAGCACAAATGTATAGCTTTACATGAAAAAATAAAAATTAATTTAAGATTTAGGGAATGAACCTTGTTCTCATTATCCAATTTTACTTTATTATAGGTAACCGTATGACTGTCGGTCAAAAGGGTATACTAAATTTGCCATTACATTTGTGACGCAGAGAAGGAGTGGGAGATATAAACTCATGTGTATGGATTGGATCAGAATCGAAAAATAAATCGATTTAACTATGTATGTCCATCCGCACGATAACTCCATAAATAAAGGAGCTAGGGTTTTGAAAATTCACCAGCCATTTTGGTCCACGGGTTCGAGTACCTGCCATACAACTTTTTTTTTTATATAAGCATTGCTCTATTCCTATATTGAAGCTGGGCGTCTGAAATGTTGCCAAATCATAGAGAGGATGAATTGTTCAATTTATATCAGGTGTTGCATTACGAGGGACTTTACATTTCGATTCAAAAGAAGGATTGCCACTTTTTCCGGAATGTTAATTATTTCCGATATGTGGAATGCCAAATGTTCAAATTTTAAGTGTTCAGTTCCTAAATGTCTTTTTGTTAAGTGTCTCTTTCGCAAAATATCCACTAAAGTTCCAGTTTCCACCTGTCAATTACCAAGTTTACCGTACGCTTATTATTATACCCGTATGACTATATAGTCAAAGGGTATAATAAATTTGCCATTACGTTTGTGACGCAGAGAAGGAGGGGGGGTAGATATAGACTCAAGTGTATGGATCGGATCAGAATCGAAAAAAAAATCGATTTAGCTATGTATGTCCGTCCGTCCGTCCGCACGATAACTCAAAAACTAAAGGAGCTAGGATCTTGAAATTTTAGCAAATTCGTTTTTTTGCAATAGCCGTCATCGCTATTTAAATCCAGCCATTTTGGTCCATGGGTTCGGGTGGCTGCCATACAACTTTTTTTTTTATATGAGTATTTCTCTGTACCTATTGTAGCTACGTGTCTGAAATTTTGGCAAAACTAGTTTAGTTTTATGGCCAAAGTTTTTGCAAAATTTGGTTGGTCTGTCGCAGTGAGTTCGAGTAGCTGCCATACAACTCCTTCTTTTATAAGAGCATTACTCTATACCTATTAAAGCCGGGTGCCTGAAATTTTGCGAAAAATAGTTTAGTGTAATGGCCAAAGTTACTGCAAAATTTGGTTGGTCTACTGCAAAGGGTTCGAGTAGCTGCCATACAACTTCTTATTTTATATGAGCATTACTCTATAGCTATTGAAGTTGGTGTCTGATATTTTGCCAAAAATAGTTTAGTGTAATGGCCAAAGTTACTACAAAATTTGGTTGGTCTACTGCAGAGGGTTCGACTAGCTGCCATACAACCCCTTCTTTTATATGAACATTATATTTGATCTAATAAAGCTGGTATGTTTGAAATTTTGCCAAAAGTAATTAACCGGATAATATAATGTTTATATTATGGTCATACGGGTATCCCAGAGTTGACACAGTCTACTCTTCTACACTCTTCCTCGTTTTTTAACTCATTTTGCATCCCTATTAAATACCCAAGAGTGTTGTAATTGATTTGTTAGCAGGGAAGTTAAAGAGCTTCAAAATAAATAAATATTTAGAGGTTTTTACAAAATTGAAAGATACCATTAAAATCTCGATTAAAATAAAATTAAAGACCATTTTACGAATACAATTACTAGAATTCAAATCCTAACAATTCTTTAATTCTTAATTCAAATTTAATTAAAATATGTGACAAAAAAATTATATAGAAGCATATAGTGTAAATATATAGTCATAGGGTAGTCAAACTGCAACAAAACCTTTATCAGGGGAATCAGTGTATATATCAAATTAATTTTTAACAGCCAGAATTTTTAGAAAACAAATGTATTGTATTGCAACTGCTATATAAAAATTTAATTAATTATTACCCTTTATAGAAAGAGCCAAATCACACAAACAAAGCAAATTCATTAATAGACCTAAATCCTATGCAGTCAACATTTATAATTGTTTATTAAATTCTAGATAAGATACAGGTATCATTTCCATACAAATTTGCTTGTTACCTTCAAATCTGAGGCATTTAAAAAAAAAAAACTTATAAGATATAAATTGGTAGATACTATGTTAAATAATCCTGAAAATTTTTTATAGGACTTTTGAATATAAAAACCCCTTCAGTAAAAAATTTTAATACTATTTTTTTTTTCTCTAGAATAACAGGAAAATAAATTAAAAGAAAACCTTGAATACTTATTCGAAATAATAATGATAGGATTTTCAATGAAAAATTGGCAATGTAATTAAAATATTTTTCTTTAGATATTTTAATTTAAACATTGGATTTAAAAGGTTATTTATGGGAACGAAACCTGTTGTTGAAATATTTTTAAATATATATAAGCCAAGGATTCGTTTAGAAGATTCAATAAAAAACGAGGAAGAGTGTAGTAGAGTAGATTGTGTCAACTCTGGGATACCCGTGTGACCGTAACATATACATTATATCATTTGCAGTAACTTTGCCATTAAACTAAGCAATTTTTAGCAAAATTTGAGACACCCAGCTTCAATAGGTAAAGAGTAATGCTCAAATAAAATAAGAAGTTGTATGGCAGCTACTCGAACCCACTGCAGCAGACCAACCAAATTTTGCAGAAACTTTGGCCATAAAACTAAACTCCTTTTGGTAAAATTTCAGACACGCAGCTGTAATAGGTACAGTGTAATACTCATATAAAAAAAGAAGTTATATGACAGCTATCCGAACCCATGGATGACGGCTATTGCAAAAAAACGAAATTACGAAAATTTCAAAATCCAAGCTCCCTTAGTTTTTGAGTTATCGTGCGGAAGGACGGACGGACGGACATACATCGATTCGCTAAATCGATTTATTTTTCGATTCTGATCCGATCCATATACTTGAGTCTACATCTATATACTTGAGTCTACATCAAACGTAATGGCAAATTTATTATACCCTTTGACTATATTATAGTCATACAGATATAAAAAGGAAATGGTATAGTTATATTCAATGCTTTACAAATTTCAAAAATTTAATTTAATTTAGTGAGAAAATAGTTTAATTTTAAAAGGTGCTCTTAAAATTCAATCTTTTGTTTTTTTATTTTAATTGTTAAATAAATTATATATTAATTTGGTTGCACGGTACTGAAGTGAGCGACTATATAATAGATGAAACATTTCCAAATGTGCTGGAGACTTGCGGTAAAAATTATTTGATAGAGCTTGTCGAGAAGCTATCCAGAAAAATCTGATATTGATTGTTTTCGCATCCGAAATATCTCTATTAGCACTTGAAGCTTCTTTTATGTATCAAAAAGATGGAGTACTTCCAGATGTGCAAGAATTATATCGTTTTAGTTTCCCAATATCTCTTTTAGACTTTTTCTTTAAGACCCTCGAGGTAATGCTTAAGAACACTAGAAACCAACCATGCGAATGATTGCAATGCAAGCACACATTACTAGTTAAATAATTTAATTATCTTAGATTGGTTTTTTTTTTTAGTTTTGCAAATAAAAGCGAATTGTGGAATCCTAGGTAACTATAGCATTTTGAAAAGATATAATCAAAATTCAAACGGTACAGCATATCGAGAAGGAATTAAAAATTTGGTTTAAATATTATAAATACCTAAATTTTTCATTACAATACAATTTCTAAATATAAATTTTGTGTAGAAAAGTGAATCCAAAACAATTTAAATAACAAAAAAACACACATTCGGTAGCTCTTTGTATGTGTATGAATGTTTAATAAATGACCAATCAGAATTTTGGTCCATTTAATTAACCACTATGCTACGGTGTCTCTTGAGCGGAATCCGTTGGTCACATGTCATAACTCCTTTTGTTATATTAAGTTCCTTGAAAAAAATTTCATAAGTCCCTTAGGAACCCACTAAATAAATTTTTAGCAAACGGATTTTCTATTCAACTCTGATAGCTCTCTTAACTTTTTTTAAGAAATAATACGACAGCAACAAGCATTTAATACAATAACTGTCTAAGGAACCTATGACACAAAATACAGTGTCATAACTCCCTAAAGGACAGATGGCAAAAGGAGTTATGACATGCCACCAATAATTTTAAAAAAAAAATTTGTAAAACCAAAAATTGCATATTTTTAGGGGTATATTAATAAAATTGTTTCACTGCATAACTAATAACTTTTTTTTTCAGTTACTGAGACAAATAAACAATTGAACTTAAAAGTCATTAGGTATTCATTTAAACTTCAGGAACCAATCAATTCAAGTTTAAGTTTAATATTAATATGGCTTTAGATGCTGCTTTAAAAAATTTTGTTAATTTAAGAAATTGAAAATTGAGACAATAAACTTTTTTAATTAATCTCAAAAAATTGTATACATATATCGCTTTAGAAAAATCTAATATAAGTTATATATATATATATATATATATATTATTTTAAATTATTACCTTCAGGTGACTCTAATATTTATTTTGTATTTTCTTTTAAATTTCATTTTTGTTTCAGATGAAAAATTCGATTTAAAATGCTGTCAACTCCAATAGATTTTGGATAATTTAAAAAAAAATAAAAATAAAAATTAGAAAATTTTTAAGAATAAAAAAAAAAAAAAAAATAAAAAAAAAATTTTTTTTTAAAGTGCCTCTAAAACCACAAAACTGAATTTAAAATTTAATTGGATTTCACTTGAACTCTTCTATCAATACATGTTTTTCTTTCTGCTTGTGTTTGTGATAGTATATTCATATGTATATGTAAGGTTAATATACCTATATATATATATATAAGATATATCCCAAAAATAAAAGAAAAAACAAAGATTTTGTCTAAATTTAATTTTAAATTAAATTTTCATTCAAGTCAAATTAAAGCATAATGGATTTACAAAATAAACCAAAAAATAAAAAACAACAACAAAATTTACTAAACACATTTTTTTTTTGATGTAATTTTCTGATTTTATTGGATAAAACCACATAGTGGTAACGTTTTATATATATTTACGTAAAATATATGTAAAATGAAAGTACAAAATATTTAAGATGTAAAGATATTCAGATATTTAAAGAAGTGATGAAACAATAGTGGGTCTTTGTAACCGACTTAGTAATACCGTACACCTGAAAAATTCAATTGATTGTTACACGTGGGGCTACTAATCTTCAACTAATCTCAGATTTTAAAAATATTAACCAAATAAGATAGAACTACCTTCCTTTTCAAAATGAAATATTCTTACATTATCAATTCCTTATTTAGATATTATAGTTACCTCTAAGAAGATGTGTGACAGCAATCCGAACCACTACTTTCATTCCTCCAAAATTTTCAAAAAATAAAGAAAGCAGAGCAAAACAGTATTTTATCAAATATTAAGTTTCCATCCAAATCTATTTTGGATATATGTTCATTAGGTTTACAAGGGTATGTAGAAGGTGCCTGAATCACCACTTCTATCCATTCCAAATTTTAAGGACATAACATAAGTAGAATAGAAATACCCATGAACCAAATATAAAGTTAATATTTTAAAAATTTTAAAGATATGCTTTTAGGTTTAGAGATATGAGTAGGAGGAGCATGAAACTTCACTCTCATTCATTGTCGCCGTTAGGGATCCAAGGAAATTATAAAGCACGTCCTTTTGCCATATTTGAAAAGATCATTTTTATTGTTTTAGAAGATAAGCCCGTTTACCTTTGGTTCAATTGAAACGTTCCAGATCCTAACTAAAAGTTCGAACCCGACCATTGGGCCGGTTTACGTAAGGATGGGCATTGTTAAATTGACACAGAAGCTGACACTGAACAAAGAAATTTATACTTTAATATATCTACCTTGCTTTTGGTGGTTACAAAAACCATTCGCCTGTACCTGTTTTAGATGTTGGGTGTAATGAATAGATTTATTTGGAAAGCTGCTCTTTCTGAGGAAAGAATAAAGACCAATAATTTCACAAAAACAAACACATTGAAAAGAATCATATCCAGTGGTGAATATTTAAAAATTTCACTTTATTCATTAATGATTATTTTAATATTGCTGGTATATTTGATATAATTTTAATACTAGTTAAATATTTAAAGATTAACCCCAAACAAATTAATGGGTGATGATGACAAAAATATCACACAATAGGAATTTAAATATAAATATAAAATTGCATATTTCTAGGCAGTTTAAAAAAACAACAGAACAAGTTTATAAAATTGATAATTTCCTTATATTTATGATGTTCCTTTTAAATTATGTTCTTATAAGTTATGTTCAATTAGTTGAAAAATGATTTAGCTTTAATTGGTATTATAGGAGAATAATCGAATTAAGAGTGTAAATTTTAATGAGGCAGACATCAATAAATGGATAGATCATAGGCTTAGAAATATCGGGATTTATTTAAATAAATCTAGCAACTTATATTATATATAATTGAAATTCGACTATATTATATTATATATAATTGAAATCCGACTGCTGGCGTTGTGGTTAAGATGTCGGCTTTTTAATAGAAGGAGCTCCGGTTCAAACCCAAATCAGATAATATGTAATAAAATATACTTATAGCTGTAACCTAACTCAACTGAATAGGAAATACTAAACCACTCATTTATCACATAGTATGCGTGGAAGGGGATTTATGCATAAGTAATTGATTTTATAATGTAGGAGAGCCAGTAGCCGGACCGTTATAATTTAGAAAAGGTATTCACCAAAAGGTAGTAAAACCAAAATACAAGAAAACTTGAAACAGTTCGACATCGGTCCCAACCATCCTTAAAAATTATGGTGTTTTTCTAAATTTTTTTCGACTTTCTAGTATGTACTACAGATTCGAGAACAAGGTTCGTTAAATCAAGTTGGTCCAAGATATGAAGGCCTGGAACTTCATTTCAATATTGATTCGGAATAGTTTGAAAAAGAATTATATAAATTCTCATAAATTTGAATTCATTCGTCATTTATTTCAATTTTTCTCCGAAATCGTTTCGTTCCGAACGTACCCCTAACAATTTATCTGAATCGCATTTGAAAAGTTTGTGGTTCATAGTGCATAAGTGCAAAATTTTTATAGAACTTTAAAATATCAGTCGTACATATTAATAACTTAATACAGTGTATCACATCTATGTTTAATATCAAATTTTAAAACTTATTTCATAAAATTTTAGTATTTAATCAGATAAATTTATTATATATATATATATATATATATATATGTTATTATATATATATGTGCATAAATTAAATGAATATCTCCTTTTATTTAACTTATTTTAAAGTCCCCTAGACTTTTAATATAAAAGCGTCCTAAAGGACAATAAGATAAAAAAATAATTTATAATATTAAAATATGTGTATGTATAAAAGGAAATAACGGTAATAAATTTTAAGTTGATACAGAGAATAATAATAATAATAATAATAATATTTAATTTTTAATAAATGTATGTATATATTAATTTTTTTTTGTATTTATAATTAATTTTTATTATGCATTTGCACAACATTAACTCTTTTGCACTCTTTCACTCTTTATACTATAGTTATTAGTTTTTATTTTATTATTAATTGTTATTTGTGTTTATTTTCTTTTATTTTTTTTTTTTTTAATAAAACGCACAAAAATTCATTATGAATTTAATTATTTTATTTTTAAATAGCACTTTCTCTCTTCAAATTTTTTTTATTTTTGGTTTTTTGAAACACATGTCATTAATATTTATTTTAAAATTTTATTTCATATATATATATATATATATATATATTGTTACACTTAAAACTATTTTGTTGTTTTTTCTATATTATATAATTCTTTAGTTCTTTATTCTCTTAATGTTATAATACTATTTATTTTATTATTATTTTGTATTTTATTTTTTAACTATTATAGTACAAAAAGATATACATATATAATATATATGTATATATAGTGCAATATATTTTAATAATGGACTTTGTATACTAGTTATGTATTTTGTATATATACGTATGTATGTATAAGTTTTTATGGTGTCTGGAAATGATTTAAAATAACAATAAACGATAACAGTAATCAAAAAAGGATATTCAACTGTTCTTTTTTTTTTTTCTTTTTTTTTTGGCTTTTTTTTTTTGTTTTCTTTTTTTTTTTGGAAAAAGGAAGGATATTTCACATATATCATTTCACTTTAATATACAATTTAAAAAACAAAAAGGAACCTAAATATATAGTTTCTTTTTTATTAAACGAATATATGTACAAATATATATATATATAAAGAGAGAGAGAGAGTAGATACATGAGATCATACTATAATTAAAATTGATTAAGTACAATTTTAAAAGAATTTCAATATAATATTGATTGCAGTTCAATCTATGGTTTTTCCTAAGGGAGGAGGTCCTTCAAAATGGTGGAGCTTGAAAACTAAACTTCCTAATAGTCAGAGACTTCCGATCATAAAAACCTCAGACCTCGAAAATTTCAAAAATTGGTTTTTGGCTGTGACAGAAGTCTTGGTAAGGGAAAGGAAGGGATAATTAATTTGAATTTTGTTCCGAGAGAGAGAGAGTAGATGCATAAAACCATATTATAATTAAAATTGATTAAGTACAATTTTAAAAGAATTTCAATATATATTTATTGCAGTTCAATCTACGATTTTTCCTAAGGGAGGAGGCCTTCAAAATGGTGGAGCTCGAAAACTAAACTTCCTAATAGTCAGAGACTTCCGATCATAAAAAATCTCAGACCTCGAAAAGTACAGTTTTTTGGCTGTGACAGAAGTCTGGGTAAGGGAAAGGAAGGTATATATTATTTGGATTATGGGTTGAACCGCAAACCAAGAAGAAGAAGATGATTTCTTTTTTTAATATTCCTAAATGATATAAGAATATTGGAAAACATATATTTTATGAAGGTAATGTGTTCAACAATTTGGAAGAGAAACTTATAAAAGAGTTCGCATATATTTCGAAGGTCGTATATATTAAATTTCGTATATATATATATGTATATATATAATTAGTTACGCCTCACCAGTAAATAAATTAGATTCAGCTGCACTAGGCGAGTAGTAGTAATACTAAGGAGTGTCGAAATATTGGATTATTGTACTACAAAAGAGTGTTGCCATAATATTTATAAGAGAACAAGAAGTTATATTAAAAATTAAAGTTAATGAAATATTTTTTTTGGGTAATAATTAATTGTAATTTAGATTTCATCAATTCATAAACATTTAAAATTAATTTAATAAAATTGGTTGATTAAGTACAATACGGTATTTCAGAATCATATTAAAATCGTACAATCATTTTAGAATGCCAGATTTTATTTATTTTTAAATGAATCTAATAAACATTTTCAAGTTTAGGATAATTTAAAATTGAGTAAATACAAGTGGCAATTGTATTATTAAAGGATACTATACTTTTAAAGCTCTTTTTAGGCTCTTAATATATGTAATTTATAATTAGAAATCATTGTTAAAAGCTAAAACTGTCATTGGAATGGAATGTCTTTAGTAAAATTTACTTGCATAATTTTATTAATAACCGATTAAAGCAATCCAGAATGTCACTATATTTAGCTCTGATTAATAAAATAAAACCAAAATAAAGTATTTTTAAGCTTATACTACACCACCACCTTCTAAAAAAAAAAAATTAAACATACGTCATTCGACGCGTTCTGGAAAATGTAGCACTATTTTGGATTGCAGCGATGATGCATTTGCAGTTAAATTAAATGACACTTGATTCTGTGTAACTCTTTAAATACTTTTATTTTATTTAAATTAAATTATTTTAATTAAATTTTACTTTTAAACTATTGATATCACAATGGAGGGCTTCTATTTGGTCTTCAAAAATATTTCAATAATTATATTTCCATCCTACAAATTCCTAATTATATTTTTATTTTGAAAATTAATAAAATTCATATTCTTTTTTTAATCTTAAATTTTTTTAATTTCTAATTAATTTATATTTCGAATTTTAAAAGAAATGTTTCACTTCCAAAAATTCTAGTAAAGCCTTTTTCAAAAACAAATATTTCTTACATTAAAATGTAAACACATAAACGCCAATTAAAATCTACAAATTGTGATAGAAATTTTCTTGTTTCGAAATTCGTCTAGCGCTACAATGTAAATTCGTTCAGTTGAAAATTTTATCGAGCATTGGATTTTTCTTGTGGCGCTGAATGCTACTGAACACGACTATTGTGAATGAGTTTAATTAGTCAAAATTACAAATCAGCAATTCAGCAAAAAAACCATTGAATAATTCGCGATTAAAGTAAGCGGAAAAGAAAGCGCTAGAATATGCGCCATTTGATCATGTTTTTATAAAAAAAAATTCAAAGACTTGTATTATAGTAAAATGATTTGAAATTCAATCAAATCTGCAAATATCTTTTAATCAATTCTTCAAATTATGTTCCACTGAAAAACTAACAGAGTGGCAGTTACTTAATTTAATCATTTGGTTGAACACTATATACGCAACGCATATTATTAATGTGAATATTACTGTGCATGCATTGGGAATTCAAAATTTTATTTTGTAAAATAGCTTACTTGCTTTTAAAAAAGAATCTGACGAAAGAAAATAACAAAAAAAAAAAAACAAAAACAAAAACTATTATTATATTTTTCATTTTATATATCTTACTCTTTCTTTCTCTTTTTTAAGTTAAAACAATAAAATTCATTTATTATTGTAAATTGTTATTCTGATGTTGTGTTTTTTATTTTTTAGTTTAAAGTGATACAATTAAAAATGGAATGGAAAGTAAAACACAAAAAAAAAAAAAAACAAAGAACAAGAATTAAAACACAATTCAACATTCATTTAACGGTTATTATCCTTGTACAGTTATTTTCCGTTATTTTTTTATTATATTATTTTTATTTTTGAAAATTTTTTTTTTTTTAATACCAAAAATTGCATACCAAAATAACAATAGAAATATATATGTGCATATATATATATATATATATATATGTGTGTATTTTATGTACATATATAATATTAAAAAAATAAAATCTGAAAATTATTTCACCACTTGTATTTTCACACTATATATTTTCTTTCTTTTCATTCACTCAACTTTTCTTTTTTTTTTTTTTTTTTCTTTATTTATTTTGTTAATTTAAATTTTTTTTTTTAACTGTAAATATGTATGTATTATATTATGATTTTTTAATATATTTTTTCCGTTATATTATTCCGTTATAAATAACTTTTATTTAATGCACAAAAAAAATTAATATATATTGTGAAGGACATACATAGATATATACATAAAAGAAGGGCAACTTAAGTTCAGAAAAATTATATAGATGATTGCGTATTTTATGTGTAAATAATTACAGTGTAGCGCTATTTATGAACTTTAATTCCAGAATTCCAAAAAAAAATTATAATTAATTAGTCAAAGTTTCATTTTATTCAAGTTTTTAAAAGTTTTTAATTTTAAAAGCGATATTTTTTAGAAAAACTATGAATGGAACTTTGAGATTATGTAACGGTAAGAATTACTTGATAATTAATTTGTTTTTAAATAAAATGTAAAAGAGAACCTACGGATACCTACAGATACAGACACATATAATTGCCTACATCTTTTAGTTAAAGTATTTTACTCAAACTGATTTATCAATCTAGTTATGAGTAAACATTAAATTGTTAAGCCAAAATGGAGCCGCTACTCATGTTCTAGTGAAAAGGTGAAAAGGAGCCGCTCTAACTTCAGTGAAAATAAAAAAGTGTCTTTAGATCTTGAACAAGTATTTAAGATTAATAAAACTCAAATAATGAACCCTAATATCATAATTATTATACCATTGAAACTGACTAACGGTAATAAACTGCGAATAACATGCAACCATACCGATTAGAATAAAATATAAAAGTCGGATGTTTTAATAATATTACAGAATTAAATGTATAGATCTTTTCAAATTAGTATTTTAAGTTCTAATATATTTTATTTTCAATTTGGTAATATTTATAAATAACGAAATAATTGAGCTCTGGAAATTGCAAAGCTTCTGATAATGTTGTTTTGACACAGCAAATTGATTGCTTTTCTACATTGTTTACCAAGGATTTTAAAATAAATAATTACAACAATAAAGAGTATATACAACAACCAATGAATTTAAATGTAATTTAAATGTAAAATTTTTCAATTTTTAATTTCTTGCAATAACTTTAAAACCGTATAACGTTAGTGATCAAAATATTTGGTTTTGAAACTCAAAAAAATTTTTTTTTAATATAAAATATATTAAAATTTTATACAATCCTGTATTCTAATGATATTTAACAATGCTTAACCTATAAAACAAATGCCTATCAATAAAACAAAGAGATTAGAAATTTAATCTATCAACTTTTATAACGGTATTTCCTCATCCATCTCTATCCCATCTATTATCTTTTATAACGGTATTTCCTCACCCATCTTTATACAATCTATCAACTTTCCAAATAACGGTATTTCCTCAGCTATCTTATTTTAAAAATAAATGAACATAAAATCTTTTTGTAATAATGAATATCGACATCGAAAGTATCGTTCCATTCTCTAACATAGCTTTCTAAAAGTATGATATGAAAACCCACTTGAAAAATAATTATGAACAAAGTTTTGAGGACTGCGAGACTACGCAAATTCAAGTCCTTACTTAGAACAAATTACAATGGATGAAATTTTAACATCAAAATCCGATTCAAAGAGAACTTATAGTGAAGAAAATAAATAACCAAGGTATAGTTTCCTTTTAATTTCACTAAAAATATTTTTGCTATTTTTACAAATACCCATATATTTCGTCTACGACATGCTGATTTTTTCAGTCCTTGTACTCGATTTTTTGAAATCATATACATTTCACTGAAACTTTAATTAAAAAAAAAATATTAATTCAACTGATAGTGTTTGAAAAAATTATAACTTATTTAAGATACATGAACCCATTAATATTTCCGTAAATTGAAAGTTGGTGAAACAATAATATTTATTTCAAATTCAAAAAGCTTCGAATTCAGGATTGACCTGCACAGTTATCGTACTTCTTTATCTGCAGGTTCATCAAAACTATGACTAACAACTAGACAGACAAAAACCTTTACTAGAATCATCTATAAAAAAAAAACCTGCCTAAAAAAACACCAATCTATTCAAAAAAAAAAAAAAAAAACCTACGAAAAAATATAAAATCACCACTGCTACTCTCATGTTTTAATTTTCGTATTACTTCTTTAATCCTTCACGTTGTTTTTTTTTTCTTTTTAATTTTAATTTTTATTATTATTAAATTTTTTTTTTTTATTTCCGGTTTCCTTTAAAAACTTTTATATATATATATATTATATATATATATATATATATATATATATTTTTTACTTTTATTTCATCCTGTTTTTTCCATTTAAATATTATGACAACGTTTGTCTGAATAAATACAAAAAAAAAAAAAAAAAAAAAAAAAAATAAAGGATTATTACCGTTATTTTTGAGTGGACAATATCACCGTATGCCCTTTTTTTTATTTTTTGTTTTTTGTTAATTTATATTTTGTAACCTTTTCCTGTCCGAATGTACATTTATTTTTTGTTTCACTTTTTTTTTTTTTTTTTTTTTATTGCACAATCACAAAAAAAAAAAAAACAATAAATATTTAATTCTTCACATCAATTTCGATTTTAATCTCACTCTCTCTCTGTGAACCTGTTGTTTTGTATTCAAATCAAAAATTTTTGAAATTCTTTTGTGAAACATAAAAAAAAACACAAAAAAGAAAATCAAATAACGGTTTCTATATTGAAAAAGGACAAAAAAATATAAAAAAAAAATGTAATAATAAAAATTGTAAGTAGAAGAAAAAAAAAAAACATTTATGCAGAAAAAAAAAATATTCAATTAAATTTTTTTTGTCCATTTTAAAAAATAACGGGTTCTTACAAAAAAAAATAAAAACAACAAAAGCAAATTTTAAAACAAAAACTAACTGTAATACCAAGAAACACAAAAAATATAAATATCAAGACTTTACTTTTTTATTTCTATGTCGCCTACTGCCACACTTTTTTTAATCCTTTCACTATTGTTTTTCTTATTTTATTTTTTTTTTTTTTATTAATTCATTTTACTGTTATTCTACTACTGTATGTTGAATTTTAATTTTTTTTTTTTTATTTTTCAGATTTTTTATCGTTTTTAAATCGAAATGTTATTAGTTTACGTGATCTTTCAAATTTCCGTTATATAATAATATATATATATATTATATATATATATACAATCTGATATTTTTCTCGATTCTTTACTGTTTTTTAACTACAAAGTTTTCATATCCACAGTTAAAATTTGTTACAACTTACAAAAAAAAATAAAAATCAGAATAACGTTTTATTTCCGAATGTTAACCGTAAACTTGTGTACCGACGGAAATAATTGTGATCTTATTTGTGTTTTTTTTTTTTTTTACCGTAAACGACCGCGTTATGCTAATCGTAATTGTTTGTTTCTGTTTTTTTTTTTTTAAATAACTGTTTTATTTTTTTTTAAATAACTGTTTTATTTTTTTTGTTATTTATTAATTTGTTGCATCAACAGTTAATTTTTTTAAAAAAAGTTGATACAAAAATTATACAATAAAAGTAAAAGACAGAAAACGTGACATATAACTTGACATAAGAATAACTGTAAAAAAAAAACAAATTTCAAAATTTAATTTTATCAATCAATCGTTTTCATTTTACAGTTTTATCAGATTGAAATGTAAATAATAGAAAAAAAAAAGTAAATATGATTTTGTTTTTTTTTTTCAAAAGAAAGAAAATTTGTTTTTATTTCCTTTTTTTTTCTTTCTCTTTCTGTTTTTTTTTCTCTTTTTATTTTTCTTCAATTTTTTTTTTCTGAATTTTTTTTTGTGTTTTCGATTTCGATTCGGACACAAAATACAATGAACGTTGAACGTTTCTTATCAAAAACCCGTCGTGTACTGAATTGAAATATTTTGTGTATATTAAATATACCACGAGGTAAAAAGTTTTTTTGTTTTTTTTTTTTTTTTTTTTCATCCGTTTATTAAAGTAAAGGAATGTGATTTTTTTTTTTGTTTTTATTTTTAACACAAAAAAAAAAAACAAAAAAAACAACAAAACAAATTTAGGACAACAACAAAAAGAAGAAGAAAAAAAGCTTTCCTGTTTCAAAAAAAAAAAATATCCTTTTAATGCACATGAAAATATTTATATTTTGCAATTTATAAGGATTTGGTATTCAATTTAAAAATGAAATTCTCTTCAAGAATTATGCAATAAATAATAAGCTTTTGTTAAAAATGAAGAGAAACAGAGAGAGAGAGTGCGAGAGCGACAAAAATTTGAGTAAAATTTCGAAAATAACGGAAAACTTGGATGAAAAAGAACTTATATAAAATTGTAACTGTATAAGAGTTTTAATATAACGGTAATAATTCTTCTCTCTTGGGAATGTAACGGTAATTCCTTTTTTTTTCTTTACTAATATGAAAATTAGTATTGTAAAACATAACGGTAATTTGTTACGTTATTTTATATAAGAGAAAAAAAAAGAGAGAGAATGGTATGAGTAGATAAAATTGGCATGAACATTTTTTCTATAATTTTAAAAATTGTATTTTAAGCTTTAGTTGAATATTTACTGTGTCCTTTAAAGGTTATTTTAACGGAAATTAAAAAATACAGCATGTAGTCGTACATCGTACAATAATTTTTATTTTCGTTTTTGTATTTTATACACAAATAAAATCAATTTGTTTTTTAAAGTTTTATTGGTTGAATTTTGTTTTTATTAATTTTATTTTCAATTATTTCAGATAACGGTCATAGTAGTTATTTTTCATCAGTTTAAAATTTTGAAAACAATCTACCGAGGATGCGATTTAAACAGGATAATATAGTTATTAAAATTTAATAAATTAAAAGTTACCTCAATTTGGTATTAAAAATTAAGAATGTTTCTATTCCAAACCTTATAAAATTATATTTAAATTTTTATGACTTTTTCTTATGATTTTTTTATGAGTTATCTTATGACTGTCAGAAGTTTCGTATTCTATAAATACTGTCATAATATTTGAATATTGTAAAATAAGTTGAATCTGGTAAACTAAAAATGATAATTGAAATGCTTTCTTTGAAGTCTAAATGTCAATTTCTTGAATTTTTATGAACAGCAGGTGTTTAAAAATTAATAAAAACAAAAATTTTTAATTTTTAATTTTTTAATTTTAATAAAAAATATATCGAGTCTGACTGATAGCTCAATGGTTAGAGTGGTGGATATCTCGAGTTCAAATTCTGATCAGATTATATCTGATAAAAAAAAATATAATTTATAATTGATATCGTAATAAGTTTATACCATATTATAAAATAAATTTAACTATCACACCTGAAAAAGAAAGGCAGATTCACTCGCTTATCACATTGTACAGGGGACTGTACATAAATAAATAAAATAATAAATTTAATCATATCCTCATAAACTTTTTCAATAATCGCACCTTATAACTATTCTATAAATGTCAAATTATGATTAAATTTTTGAAGTACTTAAAATCATAAAAAGTCAAAATAACGAATTCACAATAGTGACTGTGTTCAGTTATAATTTTGTTATGGTAATTTCGGGAATACATTAACAGCCCATGTATTTCTTCTAAAAGAACTCCAAATATTCATCAATTTTTGTTAGGTATCTTGTGAATATTTTTACTATGGTCTCTATTATGACAGTCAACTATCAACTTTATAATTGAAAAGTATATATCAATTTCTTGAAATGGTATTGTGAATTGAATTGGAACTGTCAAAATACTGTGGTATATTTTTTATGTGATCTATTTAAATATAGTTTATGTATTTAAGCTGAAAGTGTTTTTAAGTTAAATATTTTGTTGAATTTGGACAACCGACTTAAGCCTACATTAATAATTTCCGGGTCACTTTAGAGGTTAGTGTGAACTATGAACTACATGTCATCTGTTATCTGTTCACTTGTATGCAATTACCTTGTACGAAAATTCCAGGATATATGCTGAAAAACTTATACATTTTTTACAACAACTGCAGTTTATATTTCGAATGTATTCCGAGAAAACGCTTAAATAGTTCTCACTTAATTTAAATTTTTTATATTTTTTTTTATTATTCTTTTTAAATCATTTAATTATTTTAATCTAACAGGATTCTGAAAGTCTTTACTTTTTTAGCATTCAGGTAAATTGTTACGGAATCAGCATCTAGCTAATGTAGCTGACAACACAAAAAATGTTTGGATTTTCACCGCTGCTGTAAATGGTATTTTTCTTCCAACGATCTATTCAATAATTATAAACAATACTTATACCTAAAATGGAGTATAATTCATTTATATGAACTATGGACGGCACTCCCCAAACTTCACTACATTATCTGGTTAATCCAAAATCGTGCCTTACACCTAGTTTACAATACCTTTTTCCATGCTACTTTCACTCCTCTTATAACATTCGTTCAAATATTGGAGTAACACCATATTTTTATAAATTTGTTGTATGAGTGCAAACTTATTGTAATGAATTGAAATAAATAATTCCCACTTTCAAACAATTCGAGTGTAACACAAAAGAGGACTCAAGTACTCATTTTTACATCTTGAATATTTCTAGATGATTCAAAACTGGTTATGACAATACATTAATTGGGAAAACTACTAGAATATGAAACTGCCTTTCATTTTAATGTGTAGTCAAGCCTATATATCTATTTGTGTATATATATGTATCAGACTTGGGTAAATAACAGTTACAAAGATTAAAATTACAAGTAATTGTAATTTTAATTATATTATTTTCAATTACAAACTAAATGTAATTGTAATTGAAATATTTCGATTACAATTACATATAATTGTAATTGTAAGACTTCAATTACAAATTTAATGTAATTGTAATTGAAAATTTGCAAATTACAATTATTATGTAATTGTAATGGAAGTACTTCAATTACAATTACATTTAATAAAAAAAGGTATTTGAAATAAAAATAATTCGCTAAAAAGCTATAATGAATTATTTTTGGTATTAATTGAAATCAAAATACATGTTTTACTATCGATTGCATAACTTCTTTTAACCTTAAAATAAATCTATCTTAACTACATTATCTTAAGCAGAAAATGATATTTAAAATGGAGAATGATAAATATTAAATTTAATGTCGCATCCCTATATAAAATTGAATTGGTTTAAAATTATGGCACCATACTTTTCTGGTACAAGAAAAGATATGCAAGAAATATTTATTGAATATTGCACCAGATATAAATTATATTCAATTGATAATAATAATGCCAGTTCTTCAAATAAAAATTTAATTGATAGGTATATTTGGTTTTGGTGAAAATAATTAGGAAGGTTTGTACATAACATATTTGAAAAATTCAGTTTTTGTAGATTAAAATTCTCGTATTCAAAATATTTATTTTGTAACCATTTTCTTAGAATTTAAATTAAAACATTAATGGAGGAATTCATAACATTTTTATACCCTACACCTATAGAATAGGTAAAGGGGTATATTAACTTTGGTATGGTGTTTGTAACCACCTAAAGGAAGCGAGCTAGATATGGAAAAGTATATATATTTGTGATCAGCGTGACCGCCTTAGTCGATATAGCCATGTCCGTCCGTCCGTCCGTCCGTCCGTAGGCACGATAACTCAAAAAATAATGGAGCTATCTTGATGAAATTTTAACTGTAGGTTACTAGGACTGAAAGTACGGCGGGGATTGCATATGGGCGAAATCGGCCCATGGGTTCGGATTCTGGACCTTTTAATCGGTTTCAGGGCTAACGAACAAATATAAAAAATCACGATAACTCAACAACTAATGACGCTATCTTCATCAAATTTGTGCTGTAGGTTACTAGTAATGAAAATACTTCGGGAATTGCGTAAGGTCGGGATTGGACCATGGGTTCGGAACCTAGAACTTTTTGATCGAATTCAGGCCAAACGAGCATAATTCCGAAACCAATGAAGATAGAACCTCCAAATTTAGTATCAGGGTGTCCCTTCCTATTTCGTAAGTGTCTTGTGAATTTGGGTCCCACTGGAGTAGTGGGTCGGGGACCAGCCACACATTTCCGAAGACCTTAAAGCATATCTTTAAAATTAATAAAGATAACAACTTGAAAAAATGTAGAAGCTTCCAATTTGCCACAAGGGTGTTCTTTACTATCTCTTGCGTGTTCCCCTAATTTGGGATCAATTGGAGTGGTGGTTCTGTACCCCTCTCAGACCTCCCAAGTTTTAAAGGCTTATAATCGAAATTACTAAAAATAGTTACTTAAAATTAGGATAGACCGTTCAAATTGTGTACAAGGGTTAACTAGTACTATAAGTACAGCGCGGACTATATAAGGGCGAAATCAGCCCAACGGTTAGGATTCCGGACCTTTTAATCGATATCAGGGCTAAGGAACATATATAAAAAATCACGATAACTCAACAACTAATAAGGCTATCTTCATGAAATTTGTGCTGTAGGTTATTGGCAGCGAAACTACGGCGGTGATTACGTACGGTGAGGATTGGACAATGGGTTCGGAACTTAGAACTTTTTGATCGAATTTAGGCCAAACGAGCATAATTCCGAAACCAATGAAGATAGAACCTCCAAATTTGGTATCAGGGTGTCCCTTCCTATTTCGTAAGTGTCTTTGAAATTTGGGCCCCATTGGAGTAGTGGATCGGGGACCAGCCAATTAATAAAACTAGTAACTTAAAATTAAGATAGAGCGTTCCAATTGTGTACAAGGGTTAACTAGTATTGAAAGTATGACGGGACTGCATATGGGCGAAATCGTACCATAATTTCGGGTCCTGGAACCCTTGAAAAGTTCAAGGACTAACAAACATATATCTTAAAAACACCATAACTCAAAAAATAATGCCGGTATTTAGATGAAATTTAACAGTAGGTTACTAGTAATGAAAGTACCATGGGAATTGGTTGTGGTCGAGTTTAATTTCGAAGCCAAAGAATATATTTCCTATGTCCTATGTGTCTCCGAAATCTAGACTTAATTGTAGTGGTTCAGCTATGTTCAAAGGTACTTGCTGCATTTATGTAAAATTTATTTTTATATTTAAATGAATTATATGAAAAGGTGTAAATTTTTAATTGTATTTTAGAAATACATTTATTGCTTATTTTGCGTTTATAAGTTTTTCTATTAGGTATATAAACTAACCATTTAAAATAATTGCAATTTTTAAAAATTTGGATTATTAAATATATTTGGTATGCTTTGATTATCTTTTTATCACAAAATTTAATAATTAGAATTCTTTCATTTTGTCATTGAATTGGAATAAATATATTTTCATTTATTTCAAGTTTGTTTGTTTTTTAATATTTTTAAATAGATAAATTAGTAAGAATTTGTAATATTTTTTAATAGATAGGGTAATTAGAAAATGTTTTTAGTATTATACAGTTAATTTGGTTAGCTATGTCTTACGATCAAATTAATAACAGCTTCTATGGTGTTAAAATGACTTATTGATATGTCCTTAAATTTGAACCAAATAGGTGTAGGGTATTTCTAAGTCGGTTGCACCGACTGACTGTTTCTTTACTTGTTTTTTTTTTATCTTATAAATTTAAAACCTATGAATTAATGGTCTTTTAATAATTTTAAAAAAAGATATTCAGAAAGCTTTCTTTACACATAACATCAAATTTAGAAAATGAATATCAACGTTTTTAAATTGTGGAGATACATTATTAGGATGCTTGAGTAAGTATCCGACTATGCTAAAAGTATTTGAGCGATCAAATACTCTTTTAACATCTTCTCCTCGGAATAGTTTCAAATCCTCGATGTCAAAATTTAAATGACCTAAATTTTGAAAATTTAGTTTTATTGAAAGCTAATAAAAATTATTGTTAAAACTTAATTATATATTGTTATTTTAAAAAAAAAAAATTGAAAATATACAAGTTTATTAATTTACAACTGGTGAAGAAAAATCTTTTTCTATATTATTACCATTTGGACAAATAAATAAAATTTATAAGTAATCAAATATTAATATAAATTAATCACATTTAATTTTTCTAAAATTACTTTATTTCAATTAATTTTTGTCCATTACATGTAATTGTAATTGGATTTCTCCATTACAAATTAAATTTAATAGTAATTGGGAAATTACAATTACAAATTATATGTAATTGTAATGGCAAGACTTCAATTACAAATTACATGTAATTGAAATTAAAAAACTACAATCACAAATTACATGTAATTGTAATTGTTAAAAATTCAATTCCAATCACTTCTAAATGTAATTTGAGGTGTAATTGATTACAAAATGTAATTAATTAGATGCAAGTCTGATATGTATAAAGTAATGCGTTAATAGAGTTTGACTATTAACTAGTTAAAGAAATACAAGATACAGTTTAAGAATCATATTTTTCATCTATTGATTTTTTTTTTTTTTGTTTTTCTTTATTTCAAAATCATAATAATAAATTTTATAATACATTTACATATATATATAAATTTTTCTTTTGCATACGACCCTGGCTTTCGCTGTGGGTCTAATAGAATTATAGATAGTTTAGTTGGTCGTTATAGTTATATGTTTTGCTAAAACTTAAAGTTATTTCAAGTCTTAATTAAAAATTCAATAAAAATAAAAAAAAAACAAACAAAAAAAAAAAAAAAAACCTTTATAAGAAAAAAAAAGTATAGATGACAAATATGACTCTTAAACTATTTAACAGACATGGCAGTTTATGTGTTAAATTTAAATTAATAAATATTTTATGTTATTATTGATAATTCAATTCAATTCTGTATTTCCCCTTTAAGATATAAAAAATAATATGCTTGTATTGGTTAAATAGTATATATTTATTCAACTTAAATACTATTTAACATGAAGCTGTCAAAATTTAATATTAAATTGACCTAACATTAAACCTTTAATTAAAAACATATTTTGCGCTCAGCATTGAACTGAAAATCTTGATATAATTAGTTTGAATTTTTTAACTTCATTTAAATTTTTTATTTAATTTTTTTCCAAAAATTATTTTATAAAAACTACTTTTATCTTTGTTAAAAATATTTTAATTTTACATATATACAAAATATATGTATATAAAAGTTTAACTTGTATGGGTATGATAATATTATTCCATTGGGATTAATATGCCTGTTAGGTATAGGTTAAAATTTAAAAATATTTATAGATGGTGTGTAATAACATCTAACGAGATAACGCAAAATATTTTTTCTATCAATGTTTAAGACATATAACATAAGTTGGATCCTAATTTCTGAGTTATACATATGAATGCAAAGTAGTTGTGTGGGAGCTATTCTAAACCTCCTTCAAAAGACAAACCAACTTTTGTTTGTTGCCATAAAACTTACATAGTTTTAGCAAAATTTCAAACGCCCAGCTTTATTAAATGCAATATTGTATAGTAGCTAATGTAAACAACAAATTGTATTGGAATATATTGATTTAAGCATAATATATTGTAAAAATAGACTCCAAAACAATAATTATATTTTATTGGAGTCTATTTCTCATATCGTCTGCTTTACAGTGCCACAAATGTAATGGTAATGGTATATTTAACACTTTTACAACTATGTTCATTTCTGGATATAAAAATGAAGATATAGGATATAAAAATTTTTCTATACACAAATAAAGCCTTTGAAATAATGGTTGCTTTGTAATGGCAACCCAACTTAACAAATCACGGACAACATGATTTGGTTTTGCTTATTTTAAAAACTTCCTACTAAGAATATCACATTAATATTCAAATATTTAGTAAAAAGTCCTATCCTATATTTTGTTCTTCAGCCGTGTTTCAACAACGAAATATGAAAGTTAATCTGATCTTCTGCGCTCAAATTTCCCGTCATTAAAATTGTTTCTTTTTAAATTAACATTTTGCAAATAGAATTTTAAAATTAATTGGAAATACGGCCAAACTGTTGAATTTTGCGAGTTAATCCTTATGTTTCATTTAAATTGAAAGAAGAACCTATTAGATCTTATTTTTTTCGACAATAATGCATGCTTGCATATTTTTAACAGATGAACCAAAGAAAATTAATTTTATATTTTACTAATTCTTCTGTCAGTTTGTACTGTAGATTGATCCATCGTAAAAATTATACAAATTATTATACATACATATATTTATTGAATCTTAAAAAAATTATATCATAAAGCTTGTAAAACTCATTGACAAACAAATGAAACCATTTTTACAATATAGACTTTTCTAAATATTTCAACGATATTAGCCTGATTATCAGTTATGCATATGGATTTTTAACTTTAAAATCAAAAATATAAATTGAACAAGTTTGACAACTGGTCGTATACCACGAAGAAATTCAACTGTTCTTATTAAAAGAAGAAATTCTTACTTAAATTAAAAAGGTCCTGAATTAAACTACTCCCCAACAGCTGTAATGTAGTTGCAGATGTCTGTTGCCAGGCATAAATTAATCCCTGCCTTAATACACTCCAAAGCACGTACAGTTTTTATAGTACTGAAAAATCATATAACTTTTTTATTCTGCCTCGTCCTTTGCTGCCTAAACACTTCCGAACGTTGCCAGCCATAATATTATATATTTCCAGTAAATATTTGAAGCTGCATCTAACTCAGTCGTGTTTTTTTTTCACGTTCATTTCGTCCTGCGCGCCTTCAGGAATAGTTTGTACGCCTGCCTCTTCTTCTTTCTTCGGGGTTCCATATCAAAGCAATGCGGCTTATGTTGCTCTGATCTTTTCTAAGCGAATTCCATAATCAGCTTCATTTTATCTGCTAAGTGCATTAACTCTTCAACATTTATTAAACCATTCTTGCACGACCTACTGTAATTTTTCTAATTGGAGTTCTTCTATATTTTTATCAATTTCAAAAGTAACTGCACATTTTTAGAACATTAAAATTCTTATATAATTTATATTTTTCAAAAAACTGATAGGAATATAATGTATTTACATCATCCCCTAATCTATTTATTTATTTATGTAAAAAATTTATACTGCACATTTTAATATATGAACTCTAGATATATTTTTTTCTTGTGTAAATTATGCTTTTGTTGGGATCAAAATAAAATAAAATACAAAATGCTTCAAGGCTTCAATCATGAATTCCAATGGATAGAGATTGAAGAAATAGCAAAAACAAATTACTAACCATCCCCAAAAAAATAACAGCAAGGGGAGCAAAGAACACATTTAAAAAAAAAAATATAGAAAAATACTGAAATTTAATTCTCTGAATATTTTATGTTCCATCAAATTAAAATGATTTTTACCTTGAAGGTTTATAATCTAGCCTCTGTAAAATATTTCGCGATACCATACTATAAAATATATATATATATGTATATAATATATGTATATTATAAATAAATGGATGTAAAATTTTGTTCTTCTTCCGTGTAACTTGTTTTGATAGAAAATTTTTTTATTTAATTGTGCGCCATTAAAAAAAAATACAGGAAAACAAAATTAAGGGCGCGGAAGAATGGTAACAAATTGGCTGGAATTGGATTAAAATTATATTTAGATACAATAAAAAAAAAATTATAAGAGAAAATTCAGTGAATTTCTTTCCTTATTAAAGAACTGTTGAATATAGAATTACTTAAAATTTAATACGGATCAATGTCTTAGACAGGAATTCTATTTTAAATGCACAGTAATAAGGGTATTACTATACTAGACATTCAAATATTTCTATTCACATGAATGCGTAGGTCTTACAAAAATTAGGTGTATTAAAGACTTTTGTATTTAAAATATTTAAATTCAAAAAGTAATTAACTTTAATTGAATTTTAGTAATTAACTAAACTTTGTTACTACATTCCGCACCCATTTCTGGGGCTTCATCAACTGAATATCAAATAATTTTTTTAAAATCTTATTGTTATCATTGATCTACTTAGTAGAATTTAATACGGATGCTTGTGAGTTGTGCGGCAAACTAAAAACGGATTTTCTCATAGGTAAATTTTAAGAACACTAACGGTATTAAGTTGGACGTCACATTTCAGGTGGGCATATAAAAAAATTCAAAAACAGAATTGAAAACTTAAAAAAGTTTTTATCAAATGGAAAACTAATCAAAAATTTGAGTTACTTGAACTGAAAATAATGAAAAGACGGATCAAAGGACAATTTTCAAACAGATATTAATTTACAAATAGAATTCTGAACCCTTCACAAATGGAAGTGATTAGTATAAAAAAAACGAAGTTAAAAAAGAAATAGAAATTAGAAACAATGATAATAAAATTACAATAAGTCAAGAAACACATCAAGGGCTTTATCAATCAACACACGAACGTCGTTCTTTCTACTAAAAGTATCCTAAATATGCCCCAACCGTTTGTAATCCTGGAAAATGAAAAAGGATATAGGCCTAAATGCATTGATAGGATTAAAATTGTAAATTGAATCGACCTAGCTTTGCACGTCCATTTTTCTGACCATCTATCTGCTTGTCTGTTTGTCCGCACGATAACTCAAAAACTGAAGGAATTACTCAAAAACTGAAACGAATTTTTCACAAATTCGTTTTATAGAAGAGCCAAGTTAATATTGAGTCAGTTTGCCAAAGACGTTCGAGTAGCTGTCATAAAACTTCTTTTTTGTAGGTTAGTATAAAGGTGAGGATTTTAAACGGAACAAAGATGGAAAATAAGGTTTATCAGGTAAGTTTGATACAAATATGAACAAGTGGTTTTTGTAAGGTCACTTTCATCAGCCGGGAGAAATGAAAACATGACTCACATTATATCCATTCCAATATTCAATAAGATTCCATAGCCAGTTTTAAACCATCTTCAAATTTTCACAGTTATGAGCATCTATCCGCTTGTCATTCTGTTCGCTTGATACTGGCCCTATTAAAAATATTAGCACTTAGCACTAACAAACTAAATACAAATTTTATCTGAAAATTATTTTAAATCACCAAATAATAATTTTACAATATATTTTTTAAACTTTAAATATTTATAAAAATTTAAAAATTTTTTTAGGTATATAATCTTATATATATATATACGTACAATGACTTTTAAAATATAAATTTGTATATTACAATACAAAAATCTTATTATTGCGTAATATAGAACAATTTTTTTTTGTATTTTGTTGAAAAGATGATGTTTCATAACCTACACAATACCTATTTTAAATGCTAATGAAAGCTCTTCATCAAAAATAACAATTCATACCTACAACAAAATAATAAAAAAAAAAAAGCTAAAAGGTTTTATTTAATTTTTTTACAATTCATCACACATTCAAGTATCATCAAAATTTACACGGTTATATACTTTCTTTCTTGTACAATTTTTGTATTTATTTTGTTTTTCATTTTTTTTTTTTCTTATTCTTATTCAACTGTCACTTTTCTTTTGGCAATGTCAGTCTGTATTAGAGAAACGTCATTTTAATTTTTTAAAGATATAAAAAGAGAATTATTTTTTTTTTTTCTTATAAATAAAAATTCATAAAAATCCTCTCGGAAAAAAATTCTTTTAACTTCTGTCAAATATTGTATACTTTGTAAATTTTTTTGTTATTGTTTTTGTTGTTTTTTTTTTTATAAATATAAAATTCTAACATGTTCACACGAATCAGTAACGTATTGCCTCTGACATCCAGAGTAAGAAAAATGAGCATTAATAGAAAAACAAAAGAACAACTTCATATAAGATTTTTTTTTTTTATATCCGTATAAACGTAAGCTGAAGGGTATACTAAACCTGTCATAATGTTTGTGACGCTGTAAATGGGGGTACATATACAATCAAGGATATGGATCTGATTAGAATTGGAAAGTAAATCAGTTTAGCTATGTGTGTAAAGGTCCGTCCATTCAACCGCACTATAACTCAGAAAATAAAAGAGCTAGAATTTTAAAAATTTTTATGAAAGAGTCGGGATTGATTTTGAAATGTAGTGAGTTAGTTCAACGAGTTCGAGTAGCTGCCATACAACTCCTTCTTTTATATGAGCATTACATTACACCTAATAAAGCTGTATGTTTGAAATTTTATCAAAAGTAATTAACTGGATGATATACGAGTATAAAGATTTTATTACGTTCATGAGGGAATCCTAGAGTTGACACAGTCTATTCTACACTTTTTCTCGTTTTTTACTTATTTTTCGCCATGCTTCCTTTTATTTTATTATAAAAGAAGAAAAAACTGAAAGAAGAAAAAAGAAGAAGAAAGGCAATACGTGCCACCTGTTCTAATTTTTTTTTTTGTGCTTATATTTTTTAATCTACTGGTTGCCTCGTCGTCATCGTCACCACCACTCGATTCAATAAAGAAAGTTCTATGTATCAAAACAAAAAAACAGAATTACATTAAAAAAACGAGTTAAGTCATGATTGTAATCTTATTGTTATTGTTACTCTAATGTTCTTTCCTTTTCTATTTTTCTGTTTTTTTTTTTTTATTTTTTATTTTGTTGTTATAATTTTTCACATATTAATTTTCCACTTGCATAACGGTCGTTTTACAACATAAGGCAACAGCCTTTTACTTTTTTTTCTTATTTAGTTTTTGGTTTTTTTTTATTTTTTTTTTTGGATTTTCACTCAACAATCAACCGTTGAGCCACATTCTACTTAGCCTATTTATTTGTTTTTTGTCTTTAAAAATTTCCTTTTATTTTTGTCTCTTTCTATCCTATGCTTAGAGGAAATGAAAGGACATAATTTCTGGTACATTTACGAAAATAAGAAAAGAGGAAGATTATATTATAAAAAAAGTATTTAAGTATCTAGAAAAAATTGATTGCATTAAAATCTATTGAATTGAGGCCATGAATATGATGGGAATAGAAATATTTGATTATTAAAGATTTGGTAATTTAGATAGGAAGAGGATATTCTTTAGTGATTTAATGTATAGGAGAATGTAACTTTGGCAGAATGGTATGAAAGAAAAAAATTAGATTATTCTTAGCTTTCAGGTGAGCAAAGGTGAGGTTATTCACTTTCATTGGTAGATTTAAGTTTGTTTTGTAAGGGTTTTCGAATTTGGAAAAAACCCGTTATAGGCTATAAAGCAAGCCAATAAAGATATTAAAGTCAATTAATATTCAGGTGACTTGTATGTGTCTGCTGACTTTTATGCCTCTTATAACTTCCATGCTTCTCTTGACTTTTAACCGTCTGCTGACTCCTATGCATCTGCTTATTCTTTTTTATTCGTCTACCAACTTCTATCTGTCTGCGGACTTTCATGTTTCTCCTAACTTCTATGCTCCTTCTGGCCTGTTTTTTTTCCTGTCGTCCATGTGTCTGCTTATTTCTATGCTCTGTTTTTAGTTGACGTAAGTTCAATTTGGACGATTATCTTTCTCAATTTCCGCTTTGTAGTCTTCACACCTTTGAATATATATTTTTTTTAAGTTTAATGCCTCAGAACTACTTAGAAATTTCCAAGTTTAAATATTGAATTTCCTTTCCATTATATTATCTCGGCCCAAAAAAATCCGTTTGATCCTCTGAGAAATTTCTGATAAAACATCTTCGCGTATTCAATAAATGCCTATTACCAAGACTTTTGTAAAAGATTAATTAGTAAATTCTATATAATTTACCTTAGGCAGCCGTTTTGTACTCTTATATCTTTCCATTGTTCAGCTTCTCAGTTCTGATGTTTTTAATTTTATTGATTTAAAAAATAGACCGTCTGGAAATAAATAAAAATATAAATTTTAGTAATAATATTTTTTCTTATATATTTTGTAGAATCTAAAAAATTTGTTGAATATTGAATTTTAAGATATGGATTATAAATACCCATTAATTTACCTCTCGTTAAAGTTTTATTTAGTCAGGCAAACCATTGGTAGTAAAATTGGAGTTCCCAGAATAAATTTCAATATTTTTCATTATGTTTCACCGGCTTCTAATTACCATCATCCAATATCTAAAGGACCAATTAGTTCAAAATTTCATCCACCTTCCCTACCCATTTCCTGATAACCTAAACCATAATCCAAATACAGAAAGATAATTACTTGAAACCGAATGAATACATGATTATGCGAGTGTGTGTTTGTTAGTGCTACCCTTAAATTATTTTAGAAGTATTTTTCACTCATTCTGTAATTTGACACCCCATCAGAGTCCTTATATTTATATTTAGTTCTGAAGAGTAAAAGTTAAAGTCCATAATATTATTAATGCCTAAAAAACATTCGTTTATAGATGACGAAACATAAAATATATCTATACAGGTAAAAGTGTACAAAAGTTATATATTAATACACATAATAATATTATATTACATAGATGTATAATCATATATATTTACTTATTTGTTTGTTTGTTGACTGTAATGATCGGGAGCATGAGAAAATCATAGTGAAGTATATCACGTGTTATACAAGATTAGTGAAAAATTACAATCACGTTTAGGTTAAGTATGAATTCCTTTTACCCTTCGATGCAGGCATACAATATATAATGTATGCTTATATCTTCTATCTACCTAAAAAAAAAAACGAAGTATCATTTTAAATAAGTGTACACACTACTGCAATACTTAACCTCGTACAATATATGTATATATTATAATATTAAAAATATATATAAAGTGATGTGCAAAATAATGAAGGGTAAAAAGGTTAACTTAAAGATGTCGAAATAATTATAAGATCCAATTTTATTTATCACAACTGCGTTGCTCGGTGGCTGATATTGGCTTGAGACCAAATCTCTTTCATGAAGACAATTTCTAAATTAAGGTACAAATTTAAAAAAAACGGCTTATGGCGAATGAAGATATGATCAAACTCCACACTGTTTTTATTTACAACTTGCATTATTTTTCAATGTTAAGGAGTTTCAGTGCAGCTTTAATTTAAATGCCGAAATAAAAAGTCTAAGTTCCGCCTTACGAGTATTTAACATATTATATGTAGAATGTTGATAAAACAGTAAATAAGGATGTTAGTATTATGAATCTGCTTGAAGGCTTCAATTAGAAATAGATTGCGCACACTTTAATCTCACTGCGTTTCCGTGACCTGCGTTTTTTATTTTCCGTGCTCAAAATTTTCACTTTCATTTTGGTTCTTTACGGTTCCTGTAGGAGGTGTTGTAAGGGATTTGGAAATCTATTCATTTGACATTTATTTGCTGTATGTAGATCTAATCTCTATTGGGTCTGATCAAGCTTGTGCCACTGAACTATTGAAGAAAAGGGGCACATAGTAAGTTCCAAAAATTTTATAGATCATGATTAATAAAATAAAATTGGCTTTCATTCTTTTCAACGAAACCTCCATTTCGATTTATTAGAAAATTTTTCAAACTTTTAACCCTTCAATAGTTTAAATTATTATAATCAAAATAAAAGCTACTTATAACTTAATCCAAGTTGCGGACATTTTTTAAAAAATTTAATTTAAAAGTATAAAAACAGAATATTTGCCACAATTGGAGCAAATTCTAAAGCGGCTGAAGGGTTTGACATGATTTACAATAAGACTTAGGTACGCATGTACATTTATTTTAGCTAAATCGAATAATTTCTGTCATAAAATAAAAATTGCTTTTAGTTTTAAAATAAATTATATACAAAGTATTATAGAAGCCAGTAGCTTCAAACGTTCATATGTAAAAGGAAAGTACTAAAGGACAATAAAGCTTTTTAGCTAAAGCGACTGGCTTAAAGGATGAAGTTCACCAGATTAATTAGTTGCTTTATTCACCACCAACTTTGTTTGCGTAGCCTAAGTAGCTTAGATGCGAGGATCTTCTTTGCACTAAGAACGCTTAACATCACATGAGACAATATGTCTCCGTGGAAAGTTTTTCACTAAACTGTATGTTTATATTAAAATTTACAATGGAATAAATTTCGTAAGATAGAAAGGTATTTAAATGGTAGCTCTGTGGTTAGAAAAAAAAAAAAATTTATTCTAAACTCGTTTATAAAATGCTGATTTCAAGGTAAAATTGAGATTTGTGATTAAACTTCACTAGTTTTCACCATTTTTTACCAAATAATTTTTTTTTTTTTTTTTTTTTTTTTTTTTTTTTTTTTTAATATTTTTATCGTAACTTGATAAAAAATTACTTGTGTATGTGTAAAAACTTTGAAAGGATTTTTGTTATTGTTGAGGTGATGATATATAAAAAAAACAGAAAGAGATAAAAAATGAAACAATTTAGATAGATAAAGTCTGATACATGATGTGTTAACGTATGGATTTAATTTTTTGTTTTTTGTTTTTTATTTTATTCTTTTTTTTTGGTTTTTTTTTGCCTCATTTTAATTTTTTTCTTTCCATTCTTTGGCTCTTTTTTTTATGCCCCTTGTGTTTCTTGAATTGAATAATTGATATTCTATGGTCATGATGATGATTTTTTAATTTATACTTTTATTAGTGTGAAAGATATATAATATAAATATTATAGTTAATAGGTGTAATAAGGCTTATAACTTGCTTAAAATTATGATACCTAAAAAAAAATGGGTACTATAAAAATATTACAAAAGATTAAAGATAAGATTTGAACTAAGAAGGAAGAGGAAGTGAACTAAAATTACATATCATAAAATTAGTTATTGAATGATGTTTTTGTAATTTTTAGTCCGAAGTATATTATATGAGGGATCACATTTAGATGTATTTGGACATAACTTTTAAGACTGTACAAATATTTTTATAAAATTTTAATTATATTTTTTAGTACCTTAGTTTTTGGATAAAAATAATTGATTAGCCAAAAGTTTTGTAGTACCAGACAATAGTAAATATTAATCCATTGCCGATTTGACATTTGGACTTATTATTAAAGTATTGTAATATACGCTATATTATTTTATTAGATATGATCCGAACACGATTTGAACCTGAGAGTTTCCCGTTGAAAAGTCGCCACTTTACCACTAAGCTATCGGCCAAATGTGGTTATTTTAATTTAAAATAGTCAATATAAAAATTATTTAGATTCAAAATATGGAAATAATTGTATAATCATAAAAGAAGGTCTTGCAGATTAATAAATTATTATCCAAATTAACGCCCATATTTAACCCATACCTGAAAGCTTTTCAGACTGTCTGAAGGCTTCGTATCAGAAGAAATAGATTGTCATCAACTTTATTGCTGGGACTAAAATTCTTTAATGTTCTTAAATAAAATCTGTTCTTGATTCTAGAATATGATAATAATGTGTAGGATCCCTATTTCATACACATTCTGTCAGAATAGAACCCGTACAAAAAAATTTCTTCTATTTGCTTTGAGAAATCAATATAATTATAGATATTATTCAATTCTGCCTTGTTATTTAAGACTAATTCATTAGATAATGTTAAATTCATTCTCGTGCAGGCAAATTCTTCTTTCCCTGCTTTACTTTTGACATATAAAAAAAAAAGTGACTTTCAGTTTTTATTAGATAAATTTTAAATAAACAATAGGGTGAGAAATACTTAATATAGAAGCTCTAAATACTTAATGGCAAACTAGCTGGTCTAAAAATAAATGCAGCTAAGACCAAAATCATGCGTACAGAGCACTCCACACATCAGCAAATTCTACTAGAAGAAAGCCAAATTGAAGAAGTAGCACAGTTCAATTATTTAGTAAGCATGGTGACATCAAATGCGGGAACAGAAGTTGATGTTGACAGCAGAATAAATAAAGCTAGATCTTCTTTTGGCACTCTATCAAATATATGGCAGTCAAATAACATAGCCCTGCGTACAAAGCTAAAAATATTTGAAACAAACTTCAATTCTATACGGCTGTGAAGCTGTGAAACATGGAAGGTAACCGCCATTATCACAAAAAAGTTGCACACGTATATAAACCGTTGACTACGCCCCATCTTAAGGGTTCGTTGGCCGCAAATCATTACCAACACACACCTGCAGAAAAAAACGAACCAAAAGATGATTAACGCCCTATGTCCCAGCAGGGGTTCTAGGATCCAGTAAGTTAGTAAGTAAATACTTAATTACATTCATTAAAAATAGTCATCTTTTACATAGTTTATAAAAGAATAGTCATCAATTCAAACATAAATTAAACTTTAAATTTTTTAATGACATAAGACAACAATCTTAACCTTCACAATACTATAATACACTTCAAGTTCAGATTATTATACCTGTATGAACGTATGTTCCAAAGGGTATACTAAATTTGCCATTACGTTTGTGGTGCAGTGAAAAAGGAGAGGTTTATATAGACTCAAAGATATGGATCGGAACAAAATTGACAAGTAAATCGATTTAGCTTTGTGTCTCCGTTCATTCATCTGTTCGTCTTTCCGTAAGCGTAGTGTCAGGGGTATGAATACCTGCTATACAACTTTCACGCAGAACATAAAAATTCATGTGGCTATCCTAGATTTGGCACAGTCTACTTTCCTCGTTTTTCAATTTAATTCTATGCAACTTTATTTATAAATTTGATTTTAACAGTAATATATTATAATATGCGATATGAAGCGATATAATTTCACAGTTCTTTATTTTAAAATTGAACCCACCTTGATTTATAGAGTATAATGATAATATGTGAAAATTTACAGAGTAACTGTACAAAACATCTTGGCGGCAATATAAGCATTGATGATCTACACCTATTTCAAGCAAAAAATACAAAAGTTATGAAGTTCATGCAAAAGTAGGGGATTCGTTCCAGTTTATCTTCTTTGAACAAATTATAGGTATTTGTTTATTTCTTTCATCTTGGATCAGCAACATTCATTTATTTTTAAATTTCATTTTAATTTTGTATTTCATTTCCATACTCATCCTGCTCATCCTGCTGTAAAATTGATGTGGTCTTGGTCGAAATATCAATTATTAATCTTTGAGTTCAGTTTTTCGTAAGTTTATTATATAATTGACGATAGTTTGTCATTAAGGATCTGAAATCCATGTATCTGTTATTAAAAATCATGTCGAATGTAAATCGAATCTCTGTGTCTCGAATCTCTGTGAATCAAATCGCGTTATTTTAAAATCGTGTAAAATGGAAATTATGTGTATATGGTTGGCACAGTGCCGAACTTTCATGCGAAAGGCTCGGGTTCGAATCGTAGTAAAAGTGAAAAAACTTTTCTGGTTTTCGACTCGACTCAGCTGCCATTTTCTATTGGGGTCATATTAATGGCATAATCAATAATAAAAAATTATATTTTTTTAATAAAATATGCGAAATATAAACAATTAATTTAATTGAATAATATAACTCACAGATATAAAATACCCATATAACTCAAATACAAAATATTACAAAAAAAAAAAAATAGAATTGTAACTATTGAAAATCTAAGACGTTTCTACGTGTTATAAGGCCTAGTACTATCTCATGTTTAAATTGTATGTGGAATTCAATAAGACCAATTCTAGTAACACGAATATAATATGACCTATTGTTCTAACATGTACCTATGGTATAGATAGTTTTAAAATAGTTTTTTAATTTAAAAAATCCTTACTGCAAAAAAAAATTTTCAATCCTATGAAAAATTAAGTGTAAAATAAAAATAATTAAATATTCTTTTTGAATAAATAACGGTTGTTAAACAAATTTATTCATTGTATTATTCTAAGTTTAAACTGTAGATAAAAAAAAAAAAAAAAAAAACAAAAAAGATTTATTATGAGTTACAGTTAAAATAGAATATTTAAATGATATAAGTCCTTTTTTTTTGTTATTTCTTTATTATGTTAATACCGTTAATTTTTTATTTTGTTTTTGTCTTTTCTTACCGAACCAAATGCTGTTATGTTCGTCTTTTTTTTAATTTTCCTTTTTTTTTATTCTTTGATATTTTTGGATTATTTTTTCAACCAGTATGACGTTTGACTATACCTTTCCTTTTTTTCCTTTTTAAAGATTTTTTTATTCTCTCTTTTCTCCTGGCATTTCGAAAAAAAAAAAAACTGAAAGAGATAAAAACAAAGAAAAGAAAGAGATAAAAATATATACTTTAATGATATGTAAAAAAAAAATGTTGAGAAAAAGTTTTAAAAAATTAAAGGTTTTTTTAATTGATTAATATTATATGATATTACAAATTCTATTCTGACCCTTTAGATTTAAGGTGTTGCTCAAATGTTCCTCGTGTGTTATGGCTTAAGGAATTCATTAGATTGAAAGTTAAAAACCTAATATGTTTAAATTCATTTAGATCAATTATAATTACAGGAATGTAATTATGTTCAATACCTTGCCTACCTTTCCAATATGTGTGTGCCATTCTCATTTGGTAAAGAAAAGCCCTGTTAATTCAACAGGTAGCTTGTAAGTTAGTAAAAGAAAAAGTAGTTCGTCTAAGACCAAATTCAAAAACTGAGTGTTCGGAAATTAATCTTTGACCAAGATTGTTCAGTTTGTTGGCCAAATTTGTAAGAAGAATCTTAGCTGTAAGATTGCTACTAATTATAGTTAGAGCAATGCGGTCGTGTACAGCCGATCAGTACAGTTTATCTTTTAAAAACTCGCAGATGCTAACAATTTTAAGATCTAGACATCTTCAAAGTCATTAATTGGAGTCCTTAAACGCTTTATTTGAAATCGTTGAATTTAAAAAAGCTTTTGCAGCTCCAAAGAACTGGAAATGATTATACTGCAAAGAAGGCAAATGCTTTTCTTGAAGAATATTCAGAAAGAAAGTAGAGTAGACTAAACAATTTAAAGTTAAATGGCAGCTACCGCAAGCCTTTAAGAAAACTAACTCAATTTAAATAGTAAATGCGGCTCTTTCATATAATTCAATTTGGCAAAGTTGCAAACGTCCGAAAAAAAGAACGGATAAACACACATAGATAGATCGACCTACCTTAAGTACGACGATTCTAAATCGACCTATGTCCATTTGAGTATTATATCTATTAAAACCATCTATCCCTCTCCATTATAGCGTCATAAACTTAATCGCAAATTTAATATAATCTTAAAACTATAATATGTTCGTACGTGTATTAAGAATAGATATATCTACAGTTTTTTTTTAAGCCAGTAGGATTTTTATTTTCACATTCCATTATACATTTTCTTATTTTTATAAAAATGGAAAAAATGTGTGAGAGCGAGTAGGTACACTAGACTGTGCCAACTATGAGATACCGCTCTAGCATAATAAAAATATTTTACCATCCGTTAAAAGGAAATCACAAAAATTGTCTAAAATATTTAAAAAGATTATAGTAGGTACTTGTTGCAGTGTAACCAAACCAACCAAATTTCACAGCAGTTTTGAAATTTGATGAGCTTTTATACAATCTCAGAGGTCAAGGTTTGTAATAAAAATATGAATTTTCCAGTATTTATAGCAGCTACACTTATCCGTCATCTTAGAATTGTAAACCTCCAAGCCTTGATATGATTGATATAAACCCATCTGTTTTTTAAGTAATAAAGCAATTACCACGCGCAGCAACCGAGGAAATGCCGATTCTATTTCCGCTTAGGTTTTAAGCTTTATTTTACAATCTCTTACATTAATAGCCATAATAAGCAGTATAAAAATATAATGTGGGTTAAAGTATTGGAAAATCATCGGAGAAATCCAATGACAATACAATACAACGACAATGAAACAAATATAGATTCCCCTTACGATCAAATAGAAAAATAGCACAAAAAAATTAAGTGAATAAAATAAGATGTATTTGTATTATTTAATAATAGTATCTAAACCTAAAAATGTTTCAGTATCAAAGGGTCTTGAGTTACTTCAAAGCCGAAGAACGCACAGAAGAGATTGACCCTAAACTTAATAAAATTGGACAGAAATATTTCAAAAGTCACTTGACTTTTTTGACCAACAGAACCCAGCTTCATTGAGTAATTTAAACTTGATCAGCAAACTGTAACAACTTTGAATTAAAAATGGTTATACAACCCGACGGACAGATTCATACTGGATCCAGACACTTAGATCTTTGTCTATCACTTCTCCGTTGCAGTCTTATAAACGAAATTTTACATTTTGTCTACCCTTAAACCTACCTTAATTTACGGAAATAAAAAATGAATTGAAGTTGAATGTGTTTTTCTTTTATAGGTACTGCACATTTTTTTAAAATTTTTCTCTTTGAATGTTTTATAATGTTGTAAGTGATGCTGACGCTGTTTTTTGTTGAAGAAAACTGGAATATAAAAAAAGGGGTTTTTCCACTTTTTTAATATAAATATTTTTTTTCATTAGTTTCAAAGGGTAATTTGTAGTTTATTTTTTTCCACATGAAAGAGGAATCAAATAATTATACATCATAAACCAAAATAGGAAAGCCGATGTACCTACTTATAGATATCAAGTACCCTCTACTGCTTACACATATCCATTATATCTACTTATATATAAAGTACATATAATAACATATTTTCATAGTTTTAATACTAATTGAAAACTCCATTTAAACTTTTCAAAAACGATTCAAAGAAAATTAAAAGAAGTCAAAGTAAAGTCAATTTTAAGAAAATTTTCAATTATCTTTCAGAAAAATAAAGTAAAAGTTTTATTACCTATACAAAAAATTATAATTACTTTTAAGCTTATTTTTTAATGTAGATAAAGAAGTTAAAGAACTCATATGTAAAAATTACAGATTAAATAATTTTATTTAATTCGTAAATTTTTTATATTTAAAAAAATTTTGAACAGAACCTTACGTTTTTAATGTGAAAGATCGTTAAATAGTTAAATTTTGTATAAAAACCGTTAAATATATCAGGCACATTACACCGGAATTTAGGTCAGTAAATCATGAAAATTTTTTACCCAAAAATGTTTAAACTTAAATTTTAAAAATTTTTTAAGTTATTAAGTTATCTTTTAGTAGAAAAGCTTTTTTAAATTCGTGTAGAAGCTCATTTAGAACCTAGAATTTGAACTTCCAAAATTAGCATCCTAAAAATATGCAATGTATAAAATAACCGACGGCTGTACGATTATTACATAATTCATATACTATTAGAAAAAAATAAGTATCTGATGTGGCACATAGATTCTGCAAAATCTTTTTAAAAAAAATTAAAAGAAACCTGTTTAGCTTAGTAGGTAAGCAAATAACTCTTAGCAGCATCCTAAAAAAATGCAATTTATAAAATAGGCGACAGCTGTACAATTAGTGCATAATTCCTATAATATTAGAAATAAATAAATATCTGACGTGGAACAGAGATTCTGCATGATCTTCATAAATAAAATTTTGCGAAGTCTCGGTGGCGTAATAGGTAAACAAATATCCGAAAGAGCCGAAGGAGCGACAATTTGATTCCTGTACAAAGCAAAAATTATTTAAAGATGGATAGAACGAGGAACAGTGTAGCAGAGTAGACTGTGTCAATCCTCGGACACCCGTATTACCGTAAAAGAAAAAACTAATTAAAACTAATTCCCGCTTTAAACAGTAGCTCCATAGCCAATGGGTTAAATTAAAAAAAAATATTCACTTCCCTTGTAAACAATCGATGAACTGAAAATAATCACGCAATAGCTACGTCGCGTTTGGTATTTTTTAATCTTTTAAAACATTATCCCAGTTGCAATCAAATACTAAATGAAAAAATTCTAAAAATTTTTAAAACACACACCAACAAATAAACAAAAATTCCAAAAAATTTTCATAATTTTACTATTATTTATATTTTTGCATAATTGAAATCTTTATCCCTTTTTCTTTTCTATTTCAGATACATTTATTTTCAATTGAATTTATAAACATAGACATAACATTTGTTTGTATACTATTTAATACATAAGAATATGACTAAACAAATATATATCTATATATATGCATAATATATAAATAGCTTTACATAAATACAAATATAAAAGACGGAAAAAAATCACAGTGATGATTTTATAACATTTCAGCACATCATCAACTATTTAATTTTTTTCCCACACATCAGAATATATGAATCGATAATGGATATCCCACCCTACTCTACCCCATCACCATTGAAAAATCAAAAGGATATGAACAACATAAAAAACTTATGAATTTATCTACATGTGCATTAACAGTTATAATACACTAGGCAGCAAAATAAAAAATTCATACGCAATAATTGTTCTTTTTTGCCTTTTAGCACATTTTAAAAAGATTTTGTAAAAATATGCCTGTATAGTTACACACACTCAGTCCGTCGGTTCATATTTTTAAAGAAACTTTTAAGTTGAAAACCGCTGCTTTCATAAGCTTTATAAATTTTTGAAACGCAAATTCATAGAGCTGCATTTGGTACTCAAAATCCATTTTTATGCAAAACTCAATTTTGCCTCTCATATCTTCTGAACGGCTCAAGCTAGAAACTTTGGGAGAAGTTAAATCCTCAGAAATTAGAATGAGTCGGTTAAGAAAATTCTTACCCCTTATAAGGGCTCCAAAATTGACGAAATTGTCTCTTAGTTAAGTATTTTTGGTTAGATAATAAAAATTCAAGAAAAATTCCAAATTTTAAAGGAGGTCAGAATTTAGTTCCTATCTCAAAATTTCGGAAGGGAGGAGGTGGGATTAGGTTCTTAAGAATCACCATAATTTTACTATTAGGTCTTACAAAACTTCCATTTTTATAAATTAGTAACTATAAATCAGTAAGTGCATATATTCCCATAATTAAACTCAGTATGAAACACATAATTTTGAAAATGTGCGTTTTTAAAACCCCTTGGTTTTTTTCATCACTGGTTTTTTTTAGAATTTATTTATGCTTAGTTATTGTACGTTAAGAAAAGGATAAGGGAGTATTTTTCGAACGAATGGGTATTTTAGCGTGGAGTGAATTTATTTTTATTGAGTAGTCATTTCTATCAGACGCAAAAACATTAGTTTCAATAATGTTCCAAATTTTTCCGTTTCCTACAATCGTAGAAATTCTTCCAGCAATTTAAACCACCATCTCACTTTCACTATAAAGCAATGAACTTTATTTAGAATTATTTAGAATAGGCTAGAATATTTAGAAGAATTATTTAGAATTTTACGAATTTTACCTACCTAGAAATTTAAAAATTTAGATGGTAACACGTTAGTCGTTCAATTAGGACTTCTTCAGTGTTTGTACTTGAACAAGATACCAGTGTTTATGTCACTTATATTTATAACTTCAAGGCATATAAAAGCGAGCTAAATGTAAAACTTAAGATAACTTAGATTATTATAATTATGGTAGAGGAACAATAAAATTTTGGAAGGTCTGTTTTTTGGCCGATAGAAAAATTGCAATCGGATCATAAAATCGTAATCGGATAATGGCATATTTTTGTAGAACCAAGCCCGCAATGGTATTTGTACCTGTTTTGATACGATGGTATTTTGTATATTTATAAAACGTCAGCTTTCTTCATTAATTATTATAACATATAAGCCATCAAATATAAATATATTTAAAATTAAGCCTTTTATCGCTGTCGATTTTTAGCACATTTTCAAAAAATTTTGTAAAATCACTCTGTCCGTCCGTCCGTCCGTCCCTTTTTACCTTCGACTGACTAAAAAATATCAGAAATGGGTAGGTATTGCAATAAAAATAATTTAATGTTAAAACTTTTTTTTGTAGCCCCCCCCGTTACAAAGCTACAGCCCCAAAAGTCGGAAAAAGCCCTATATTTAAACAGTTATAATTAGAGTTCTATAAGGTATATTTCAAACCTGAAAACGGTAACTGACAGCTATTCTTATAAGCTTTATAAATTTTGAAAAACCAATTGTATAGGGTTATCATACGGTACTAAAATTTACCGTTATTCAAAACTAGGTTTTGCAAAAATTTTTGGTCCCTCATAACTTCGGAACGGTTAAAACTAGAAACTTGAAACTTTGGGAGAAGTTAGATCCTAAGAAATAAGTAAGAGTCAGTTAACAAAATTTTTTTGTCACGCCCCCTCTGTAAGGGGTCAAAAATTGAAGTTTTGCTATAAATTTTGCTTTTAAACACTTATAACTTGAATAATTGTTAAAATTTTTTTTTATTTATATGCAAAATTGAAAGCTCCAAAACGAAAGTTTCAATAAGTGTCAAAGGTTTTTCTTAATTTTGACTTTTTCCGTCCGTCCGTCCGTCCGTATGTTTACAAAAACTTTTACACCGTTTGAAATAGAGTAAAGAAATTTTAACCACGGGTAGATATTACAAAAAAGTTAATTTCGTAGAAGAATTTTTTTTTGTAGCCCCACCCGTTACGGAGCTACAGCCCCCCAAAGTTTGAAAAAGTCCTATTTTTAAATTGTTATAACAAGAGTTTTGTTAAGTATATTTTCAATCTGAAAACGGCAAAAGATGGCTGGTTTTATAAGCTTCACAAAAATATAATGCTAAAATGTATAGGGTTGCCATACGGTACTAAAATTTACCATTAAGCTAAACTCAACTTTTGCAAAATTTTTGGTTCAAATTTTTTTTTACAAATATGCAAAATTTATAGCTGCAGCATTATATTTCATCATACGTTAAAGGTTTTTCTTAAATTTGAAAGGATCTCTTTAAATTGAAGAAATTGTTTCTTAGTCTTAACCATTTTTGGTTTGATAATAATATTCTAGGTAAAATTCCAAATTTTGTTGGAGTTCAAAATTGATTTCCTAGAACCGGAAAAAAATGGAAGAGTGAAGACAGGAGGGGGGTGAGCAGATCCATCATAAGTTTGCTAAGCAAAAATTTGGGAACCTTCCCAATTGAAGGGCTACTAGGTCTTCAAAATTAAAACTTTTATGTTCTTATAAAACAGTAACTTATTCACCAGTGTAAGTTTTTCCAACGTTACGTTAACATTGAAGCTCCAACATTATATTTTGCACTTATTAACCGGTTTTCTTGAGTGCATTGGGGTTATATTCTAAATATTTCACTATTAGTCATATAATTAATAAATTAATGAAATAACTAAATTATAATATTATCATAATATATATTTTGATAAAAATAAATGATAAAGTACTCTGTAAGAAACCGTATATAATTTTGAAAATGTGCTTTTTAAAAACCCTTGGTTTTTTCCCTCACTTGTTTACCATAGTTTCGATTTATCGTCTAATAAATTTATGATATAATATGTTATTTACAGCAACATTATGAAGAGTGTCGGTAATTTTTGGCAGAATACTGTGCAAATTGGTTAGGCGCAAAATACCCATTTTCATAATAATATCAAATACTCAAAACAAAGAAAAAACGCCATAAAAAACTGAAAAAAAAGGAAAAATTTTTTTACGTAAATCTTTCTTTCAATTACCACAATACATTTATCCAAAATATAAAAATTTAACATCAAAAATTTACCAATTCAATATATTTATATATATATAGTCAAATAACACCAACTCTTAACCATTCTTAAAAAACATCAAACAAATCAAACAAACAAAAAAAAAAAAACAGTTTAGAATAGGAAATGCTTATTTTTTCCGCAAATAAATCGTTCAACATTTCCGTAATTGTGTTCATCAAAAATATGTTTATATGTATGTTGTTACATATGGTATATATTGGCGTAGAGATAAAAGTTCCAGAGTCAAAAGTCCCCGGGAACTTATGACTTAAATAATAAGCCAAAGGTTCCCATAGAATTATGACCAATGATGTATTGCAACTGCCAAAAGTCTTCTAGGGAGTTCTGATTTTATAAACTGGAATTTTTCAAATAAGACGAAAGATTTAAAGAATTTAAAGAAAGATTACATTATTACTTTTTTATACATACAGGTAACATATATCATAGGTGGTCATATATATCATTGGTGGCCACCATGAGAATTTTTCAAGAAAAATTAGATTTTAATTCAATATTTCATAACCTGAATGGGAGTCAAAACCATAACGTCTCGGTCATAAGCCAAATACTTACCCACTGAGCACAACTGAGGTCCCAGTTCAAAACTAAATCACATGTTTAAAAATATAATGAGACCTTATGTTACATTTTTTAAGAGTCTTATGGCTCACTCATCGGAGTCATTAATCTTATTGGCACTTTTAGCTTATTTCTTATAGTTAGAAGTCCAAAGAGTCTTAATGCTCATTCATCGAAGTCATTAATCTTCTTGGGACTTTTAGCTTATTTTTTACAGTCAGAAGTCCATATGGGTGTTTTATCCCTTCGCCATATATATATATGGATTCGCATGTATTTATTAACATGTACATAAGTATTTTTGTGAATAATTCTTTGTTCTTTTTTTTATATTTTGGCATTAAATGGAAATGGGTTTACGCCAAAAAAACCAAAAAAAAGGGAAAAAAAATTTAGGAAGGAAAGAGAGAGGAAGAAAAATAAAAAATCATAAAAGAAAATAACAATGAAAATTATTTCTCATTTTCACTCCATATTGTACACATAAGGACGAGTTCTTTTGAAAAATTATGACTTTTAACTTGTTTTCTTTCTGTTTTTTTTTTCTGTTTGTTTTTTTTTATTTTTTTTTTTTTTTAAATACACATAAGTGAAATGAATAAGAAAAGGAAAGAGAAAGGAAAAAAACAAAAAAAAGAGTCAACGATAATAAATGCTCACTTCACTAAAAACTTATTCTTGATGACTGTATAATGATGATCATCAATTCAATTTATGCTTTTTTTGGGTGGATTTGTATATATATGTACATAAGAACTGTAATCCAATATGTGTATATTCCAAAGGGAAATCATTTAAAGAAGGTTCCATTGATATTGATCATTTTTGTCACCAAGATGATAGTTATGTAAAAGAAAATTATGATTATGGCTAGAATAAAGAAAATCAAAATAATGAAGACATTTTTTATTATACTTTTAAGGGAAGAATAAAAATTAAATTCATTTAAATATTCAATATTGTTAAAACAATTATTTCTATCTTCCTTTTAGGACCCACATTCACATTTGATTTCTGTCAAAGAACAAAAGTTTCAAAACGATTGGATACACTTCATCTTTTAAATAACCAAAAAAGTGAATCCCAAAAATGGAAATTCTAATTTTCAAACTCAAATAATTGATTTTTATGTCACATCCGATTGATTCCATCTCTTTTGGGTTAAAATGACTAATGTCCTGAACTTCTGACGGAAAGTAATCCTATGCTGGTATACTCAAACATGACTAGAATAGGTATATAAGGTTGCCATGACTAGCCAAATATATTATATAGGTTTTCTTAAACAGACCGATAACTGAGTGGTTAAAGTGGCGGCTTTTCATTCAAAAAATATCAAATTCCAACTCTGGTTGGATCATATCTAATAAAAAACGAGGAAAAGTGTAGTAGAGTAGACTTTGTCAACCCTGGGATAACCGTATGATACAAAACTATTTTTGGCAAAATTTCAGACACCTAGTTTCAATAGGTATAGAGTAATGCTCATATAAAATAAGAAGTTGTATGGCAGCTATTTGAACTCACTGCAGTAGACCGAACAAATTGTGTATAAACTTTGGCTATAAAACTAAAGTACTTTTGGCAAAATTTCAGACACCCAGCTTTAATAAGTACAGAGTAATGCTCACATAAAAAAGAAGTTGTATGGCAAGCACTCGAACCCGCGGACCAAAATGCCTGGTTTTAAACTGAGATGACGGCTATTGCATAAAATTTCAAAATTCTAGCTCCTTTATTTTTTGAGTTATCGTATGGACGGACAGACAGACGGAAGGATGGACGGATAGACATAGCTAAATCAATTTTTTTTTTCGATTCTTATCCGGTCCATACACTTCAGTCTATATCATAATCATAAGATAATTTTTCTATTTGTACTTTATAACTCACAGAATAAACATTCAAAACAAACAATTCACAATTTTCTATTTTTACAATACGCCTGTGAAACCGTATCACAATACTGAATTTGTGATACCGTTTATGACGTTGTGTGTACGTTGTAAAGGAGGAATAGAGGGTTGCATATAGACTGAAGTGTGTTGATCACGTTAAAATATTAATTGTATTACGTTCATGGGGGTATCCTAGAGGTGACAATCCTCAGTATACTCAACCCTCTTTCTTGTTTTTTATCAAACTTTAGATATTCAATTTCTTATTAAAACTGGCACGTGGTTAATGAAGTGTAAAATTTGCTAGTAAAAATATTATAAATAATATTATATGCATATTATATGCAGTTAATCGCCTAAAATTAACTAAATCAACTACAGTCACAAAGAATTCAGGGACGTAGAGCTTTAAACATAACACAGACTTTACGCTCCCCGGGCTAAGATAAATGTACAGATAACGTAAAAAAGTTAACAACTCCTTAAAAGCGTCAAAAGAGACTCAGGAGAATTAAATAAAACTTTGTGACTGCGCTAATATAGGCAATAGTTTAAAGTTTTGTTCTAAATAGTTTATAGGCCAACCTGAAAGAAATTATCATTTTATTTGTGAAATTTGTTTGGAATAATTTTTAAATCTAGCTTCAAACCAATCTATGGAACTTGATGATGCGAGAAACCATTCAGCATCAATATTAATAAAATCAGACCATAATTCTCTCAAGTTAAAAGAGTGTGTAATGCAACAACATATCATCAACGAATTTAAAATCGTAAATAAAATTCCGTTTCATTATTCTGTTTTAAAGTAAAAAAAAATATAAACCATTTTCTTAAATTTAAAACAACAGTTAAAAATATGATTTTCCCTTTATAATCATAAACATATTTCAAATCTTTAAGAAACTTTTCCTTTATTATTATTATATACTTATTATTTTTATTATATACATTATATGTTTGTTCGTATAATTGTCTATATTTTTTGTATAATTTTTATATTGTTAATCCGAAAAAATGAAGAGTTTTTCTACTACTTTTCAACTCAATGGTTTAATTACAAAAGTTTATTTTTTTTTCATTTTCTTTAATCTTCTTTTTTTTCTATTTTTTTTTTAACTTAATATTTTGTTTCTTATAGGCCTAATTTTGTTTTCCTTATTTTTCTTTACACTTTATTTTTTTTTTTTATTTTTCGCCATTCCTTTGTTTTTAATTTTTATTTTGTTTTTTTTTTCCCCCTTATTCTTTTATTATTTTTTCTCTCTTTCTGTCACAATGACTTGAATTAAAAGTTGATGTTTTAGACAATCTTTGTGATGACATCTTTAGTTTTGTTTTGACAACCAAAATAACAACAAAATTAAAAAAAAAATAAAAAAATAAAAAATAGTACAAAAAAAAAAGAGAAATATTTTTTTTGATGATTTTTTTATGTTTGTTGTATGCTTTTAGGGGTTTTATTTCATTTTTAAAAAAACTTTTAAAAAATATACCTCACATTTATAGTTTTACTTTATGGCCGTCTATTCGTCAGTCCGTGTGTCTAGAAAGCTTTTCCGCTTTTTGAAATAAGCAAAAGTGGAATTTTAAGTACGGGGAGATATTGCAAAATCCATGGTTTAAAGGAGAAATTGTTTTCTGTAGTCGTACCCGTTGCCGAACTGCAGTCCCCCTAAGTTTGGAAAACCCAATTTTTTTTTTTATAATAAACATTTTGTAAGGTAAATTTTCTTCAATCGGCAAGTCACAAACAATAGCAATTTTAATTAACTTTGAATATTTATGAAAAAAAAAAAGTTTATGGGGTTGCCACACTGTATTTTAATTCACCATTATTCGTAACTCAATTTCTTAAAAATTCTTAACCCCTAATAATATCTTCCAAACGATTTCAATTCGGATATTGAAATTTTGAGATGAGCTAGATCTTAAAATTAAGTAAGTGTATTTAAAAACAAGCCATGAAAAAAACCAAGGATTTTTAAAAAGCACATTTTCAAAATTATATAGGGTTTGTTACTGAGTATTTTATAATTTATTTTTATAAAAATATATATAAAAACAAGTAAAGGATTAGTCAGTCGACTTAGAATTTTGGCTATTTGGTTAAAAAATTTAAGAAAAACCTTTTACAGATGTTAAAATATCATGCTGCAGCTTTAAATTTTGTATATTTTTAAAAAAGAATTTTAACAGATATTCAAGTTACAGGTTTTTAAGAATAACAAAATTTGAATTTTCGAGCCCTTATAGATCCTAAACAGGGGGCTTAACTAAAAAATTTTGTTAACTTTACTAATTTATGAGGATCTAACTTCTCCCAAAATTTCAAGACCCCAGCTGGAACCAAGAAGATATGTGTGGCCAAAAATTTTTCAAAAATTTAAGTTTTGCATAATGGTAAATTTTTGAAACGTACGGCAACTTTAAACATTTGCCTTTTAAAAATTTATAAAGTTTATAGAAGCAGCTATTTGGTGCCGTTTTCAGATTGAAAATACACCTAACAGAACTCTTGTTATACCAATTTAAAAATAGGGCTTTTTCCAACTTTTGGGGCTGTAGCTAACCTAACGGGTGGGGCTACAGAAAAAAATTCTTCTTCGAAATTAATTTTTTTGCAATCCCAATCGTAGTTCTTATGGAATATACACTGTTCAGCCAAAATTTTTAATATATCTTTATTTAATTTTGAAAATGTTCTTTTTTAAAAACCCTTGATGTTTTCATCACTTGTTAAGTTTTACTTTTCTTTATATTTGTTTAAAGTCATTTTTTATATCCTATTGTAAGTCTCGTATTACAGTTACAAAAAAACAAACAACAACAAAAAACAAAAACCAAACAAGCAACAAAAATTTAATAATAAAATTAAATTAAATTAGGAGATGAAATGAAAATGAAGATTATAATCACAAATAATTAAAATATGTATGAACATAGTTATATAATATAATGTTATATTTCATAAAAATTAACTGAGAAAGGATTGTTTTCTTAAAAGATTTTCTATCTGTTTTTTTGTTTTTTTTTTTTTTGGTTTTTCTTTTCTTTTATTAAAACAACAACAAAATATTATATAAAATGACTGATTGAGTGGGTATTATTTTGATTGCCTTTCAATATAATAAAAATGTCAATTTTTACAAACAATAACAAATCAAAAAAAAATAAAAAAAAACAAAATAAAGGATTTATTTTCAGATTATTATTAATTAAATATTAAATTTCTAATTATTTCTTTAACAGTTATCTTTTTTTTATTTTTCTTTTTGTCTGACAGCGGCGATTTTCAAAATATTATTAAGGATTAAATTCTTAAATTCTTAAGAATTCTAAAAATAATAAAAATAAATTTAATTAAAATTTTCATTTAAAATTATATTTGGAAAAAAAAAAAACTTGAAAACAAAATTTCAAGCCAAAAAAAACAAATTAAAAATAAATTATTAATCACCTTTATTAGAAAAAGTTAAAAATAATAATATGAAATATGAATGTAGGTGTCTGTTATAGACATTACAAATTTGGCAAAGGTTTTGACAGAAGAAAATGTTTAAAAAAAAAAAAAAAAAATTGATTGACGGTGAAATTGTTTTAAAGCAATTTGTTGATTGATGATGAAGCGGATTTCCCGTCTTTTGTTTAATTCAAAAAAAAAAAATTTAAATATTTAATATATTATTGAGCGTTTGATTGAAATGTATATGAATGAAATAAAAAACTATTAGATAGTTTCTTTTAAATTTCACTAAAATTATTTATTTTTACAAATACCAGTATTGCGTCTATGACATGCAGACTTCTTCAGTGCTAGTACTTGATTTACAAAATCTATGGCAAAATTATAAAATTTATTATTTTTTTTAAAAATTTTAATTTATTGAAAAATATTTGGAATTTACATTAAATATTATATAAAACTAATTACTAAGCTAAAATAATTTCGAAGGTTAATGAAATAAAATTAAAAGTTTTTTAAATTTAATTCATGTTTTAGTTTAGATCAAAATACTTAAGCGTATGCCATTTCAATTTATAGACCATTTTTGTGATTTTTTATATAAGGGGTCTTGCGAGTTTAAATAATTTTTAGAAGTTTCTGGATTAAATTTTCAGTATGGCCACACTAGGCATTGAACAACTTCTACTTTCTACAAAAAAGTAGAAGTTGTTCAATGCTAGTTGTTCTAAACTGGTCCACAAAAGGTTTTTTTAAAAATAACTTACCTTGAAATTGAAAATAAAAATTGTAAATGATTTATGCGAAGAATGCTAAGAAATTTTAGGATATATATAATCTCTTAAGTTTAATAGTTGTATCGGATAATGTTAACGAGGTGTATATTAATCCGCAGAACATGTTGCAGTGAAGAAATAACAGATCTTAAAAGCGATCTTGCAAATCAGTAAAGAAAGAATAAAAAGTTTAACAAACTTCTACTGGAATAATATGATTCAGTAAAATTATGTAGAACACAACAAATAAATCAAAAGAAGTCAAAGAATCTGTAGAAAGGGAAAAGAGGAAGTTAAACAACAATATCAAGGCAGATGTTCAAAATGTACTTGTAACAATAACGAAAGAAGTTTAGATTCTAGTTAGTAGCAGAAAGTCTACAATCGACAAGCACTTTTAAGTAGTATTATAAAATTAACTTTAAAGTAATGGCGTCCTTAAGGAATTTTAAAATCAGTAGTGCATCCCTACAATACTCGTAGTAAGTGAATACAAAAAACTAAAATAATAGGTACTCGATAAGTACAACCGGGCTTTAGAAAAGAATCTTTCAAACAATTAACTAGATATAGCTTTTATCTATACGTAACAGTTGTAAACATCCATAAGGCAGTTTTATTGTTCAATAACTCGATATGGAATCCATCGAAAAAATAGCCATAAAAAGATAAATGATAAGCCTTATCAAACACCAACTTGAAAAAGTGGTAGCATTATTTCATTACTAGATCTAATTAACCAAAGCGTATAGAGTAAACAAATTTGTATGTTTACAACGACATTATTTAAACCCGTCTTTCCAAAGTTGGGAAGAAATATTTTAATTTATCAGAAGGAAATAAACAGACACTAGGAAGACTAAACTTAATTAATGCAAACGACATAGCAATAGTCACATATTGTTATAAACATCATGGCTTGAGCTGAAGCAAAATGTTAAGAAAACAATGCCTAAAATAGATAACAACTAATAATAATTGTAATAGAACCGACTATGTTTTATCCTTTAATATTAATGCTAAAATAATTAACACAACTTTGCTTCGTCAGATGGAGATAAAGTTGATTGAAACAGCCATGAATATCATTTGACAAAATAATGGTCTGCATTGAGAATTCTACATCTGCCTAGAGGAGCCAAAATAATTTAATTTAATTTATGAGTAAAATAAATTCTATTATATTGGAGAAAAATTGTCCTTGAAGATTTTGAAACCTGAATAGAGGCCCTAAACTTAGAGTATTGAATTCCTCTAAACAAAATCAGTTCCTTACAAATGATTTAAATAATATCTAATTAATGAACTCTAAATGTGAGTTATTCCAACAATTACCTATTAATAATTTAATTTTAAGAATAACTTATTAAATCTTAAATATTTTATTTATGTTCTTTAACTTTCATAAAGTTTTGTTTAAAAAAGTCAAATAGACTCTTAATTGACTTGAGTTGGGTACGATTATTTAATAGCCATCGTCAAAAATTCAGTGAAATTTTCTTCCAATTCAAAATAATTAAAGAATTTTTAAATAATTAATGCTTTTTAAATTTTAATGAAAAACTTTATGAAAGATAAGAAAAGGTTTTTAAAAAAAAAAGTATTTTAACTTCTTAAATCTTAAATTATTTACCTAAAACTTTTAACTTCAAGACACTTCCAAATTTGTATTAGTTGGGATAAAATTGCGAAATCCTAATTTGAATACACGGAGTTCCATAATTAATTTCAATGTTACATATCTGACTACTTTAAATTCGTGGAGAGACCATGGATAAGCATTATGTAAAAAGCATTCAAATGCTAAAGAAACTTTTCTCACCAAGTTGTCCTGTCCAATTTTATTAATTATTTCATTTTTATTTTGGGTTCCTCGCCTATATAAAAACCGTTGAATATCTTGGTCATATTGCAATATTTATAATCCTCGAATTTGTAACCCAATTTACCTCACATTTTATCACAATTTCCTTTTACCTTTTGAGAAATACACAGTAGACGATTCTTAGATAAGCTTATTCTTAGTTGGAAAGCTTAGTGATAATGAATGATTATATTATTATGTCACCAAAAACAAATACCGCTTGTGGACTAAACGAAAATCAAGTAAGTTAGATATGGATATTTATAAGTTTTTTGATACGCATCACCTCATAAAAAAATTTAACAAAGTGCGTTTTTCAGTTTGTCCGTTCGCACGATGACTCAAAAAATAATGAAGCTGTCTATAGATGAAATTTATACTACAGCTAATTATGACGAAAAACTTTGCGAATAGGAAAAATCAGAACATAGGTTTGAATACTAAGGGTTTCTGACATAGCTATAATCAATAATAAAGGCACTGAAACAAATAAAAATAGACGATTTTATTAATTCAAGCAGCTATTGAGATAGCAGCTCCAACACCACTACTAATTATCACCAGACACATGTAATATTATATGGACAAGAAATTTTCTTCTATTGTATTCTATTAAATTAAATAATGTGGTAAAAAACCAATAAAAGGTGTGAAATTCTTATTCCATATATTAAAATACGATGGTATATCAATTTTTTTCTTTATTCTCTTACCAGTCCTTGTAAGAGTGTAGGTTTAGGTGTAGAAAGCATTTACAGAGTCATTTAGACGAGGCTTCAGTTTCTGTAATTGATATATTAACTAAGCTATTGATTACTCTGCGTTAGCTATTCTATTCCCTAGCATTTAACGGAATGTTCTGATCGAATACTATCAGCAGTGTGAATCTGTCAGAAATAACTAGAGTGGAACCGATTACGAAACAGATTAAGCAACGCAAGTGGAAATGGGTCGGACATACCATCAGGAAAAAAAGTTCGCCAGCATTACCAGAATGGTGTTAGAGTGGGATCCTCCGGTTAAAAGAACAAGGGGTCGTCCCAAAAACATCTGTAGACGATCAGTATTCCTGGAACTAGGAATCTTTAAATCTCACTTATAACGACGTAAGGACGACAGCAATAAAATAAATGAGATGGAGATGCCAAAAAAAGACTTGTTTTCACTTTTTAAGAAAAAATATTTTGAAAATCTTTAAAAGTTAGCTTCCATATCAAGCACCAAATGATCATTACAATCAATAAATCATTTCCGCATTCTTTATAAAGTCTTCAACTTCACAAATATATAAAATAAAAAATATTGAACATCAATTTGTTATATTATTCAATTATCTCACAAAATATTTATATGACATTTTTAATAATATCGGAAAAAAAAATTTAAGTATATTATTTAAAAAAGTCAATAAGAATTTTCTTTAATATTTTAATAATCTCTTACATTTTTAATTTAAAGCTATCGAAATTTTTTTGAAGGCTATTTTTTTTTCCTTTTCAATAAAAGTTTTCTTTAGATAAAAAATAAACCAATTTTTTTTTTTTTTTATATCTTTATTCGTTTGGGTTTAAAAAAAAAAAATACAAATGTTACATACGATAAAATATATTATCATTTTACTAACAGTCGCTTAAGTATATGAAAATATAAAAATTGTTGTAAAACAGTCTTGAATTGTCGCGTTCTTTTTCATCGTACAACCAAATAAAACGATAAATTTTAAACATACATTCTGAATATTATGTCCTCCATCAAAAAAAAAAAAAAAAAACAGAATATAAAAACAATTATAGTTGCCCTTGCCAACCCTCAGATATATGTGCGGAAGTAATAGGTATATATAAGCTGATCCAAACATTTTATGAGTACTAAAATTTTCTAATCAAACTTTGAAATGCGTTCGCCTTATTAGTTTATTTCGATGCCTTTGGTAAACTTTGAACTATGGTTTACGCCTAGTTGGATTGACATTTATTTGAACGGTAATTGGTAATGTCATTAAAACTTCATAGAACACAACTTAAACCGTGTAAGTATTATGCTCTAGTAGACAAAAAATAAGAAAACTATAGTAGACAAAAAATAACTAAAAAATAACTGTCTACGGCTTTGACAGTGACGTCACAAAATGCAGTTATAGTTATACCAGTATTCAAATTTCATTGTAATTGAACGCGGATCCTAACCTAAAGTATTTCCGAAAATTGTTTTTTAGTAACATCGTGGCGTAATTAATTCAAAAGACTAAAGAGAGAGTTTGTATCAGTTCACCTCAAAAGAGCTGCCCTGATAACATAACCTTTCGGCTTTAACTTGAAATTTTAAGACCTCCGACTCACATACAGGAAGCGAGTAATTTTTTTCGGAATAAATAGCTTAATAAAACTGTGTTGTATTGTCGTTCGTCCATTTGGGCACTTATATGAATACCCATATGTTTGTATTTCTTTTTTGGAAATTGCTCGCAAGAAATCGTGCGTCACAGTTAACACATGTAAACGCACACCGGTGAACTTATACTTTGAATATTCTATGTTTCACTTTCCCTTTTATGTTGATCGGATCCTTACATCTGGATCCATTTACATCTAATTCGACACATTACAAACGGATTGCAATTTTTTTTTTATTTCTGTAGCTATCATCCACCCGGGATAGAATAAAAAAAAAACAAAAACGAAACAAAATAAGAATATTATTAAACACAAATTATATATCCGTATGTTCTTTTGAATCATAAAAATGGAAAATGGGTTAAAAATTTTTATATTTGTTATTGTTGTTGTTTTGCAACCCGATTCAATAACAAATTTTTTTTTTTTTTTTTTTTATCAGATATGAAGTTTAATACCATTCCCGAAATATACGCAAATAACAGAATTTTTTTTTTCTTTTGGTCCTGTGTCATTATCCTTTAAAATAATAATAATGATAATAACAACAACAAAAAAATGGAAGAGGCAAGCACTTATGTAACCAAGAAAAATACAACAACATCCGAAATAATAAACGATACAAAAAAAAAAAAAAAAAAAAATATTATCTGCTTTTCGGTTCATTTTACAATTCAATCGATCGTGATGAATGTTTACAGCTCAATCAACAAGGCATTTTGCACAATACAGAGAAAATTTTTAAAACAAAAACAAAATACATAAATAATAATATGTCCTTTACTGTGTTGTGTTGTTTTTTTTTTTGTTTTCTTTATGGTTTTTATGTCCTCGCCCTCTGTTGTACAACGAAACATTTAAATTTTTGTTAAAATCATATAAAGTGTTGTAAAAAAAAATATTCAACACAAATATTAAAACATAACATTGTTGGATTTTTTTCATTTTTTTTTTTTAAATAAATGAACACACACACTATTTAAATTTCAAAATTACAAAATGAAATTTTTGAAAAATTAATTTAACGTTAAAATAATTGCAGTATTCAAAGGAGTAGACACTGTTTATGAGTAAGAGAAGAGCCCATAAGTGTGTATCCAAATTTTGAAGTAAAATAACAATTTAGTTATATCGTTTAAGTTTTTACAGTTATACTATATGTCGTCAACGGTTTTGTACAGAGTATTCAGTTGTACAATATGACTTTGACATTGTGATTTATCTAATTAAAACATTTGAGCTAAGATAAATTTTGCAGATTAAGTAATCATTTAATTCTTCAGACAAAGAGTCCGTTTAATGAGAAGAACAAAAAGGCGGCGTTGCCATACTTCGATCATATTTTTTTAAGCGCATTTGATCACTTTCTCAGTAGGTAAGTTCGTAATTTTGTAATTTTGCTGGTATCTTGACTGCTGTTTTTTTTTTTTTTTCAGTATGGTAACTGTTCAACTGTTAGTCTAATAAGCCTGTGTATACCATATGTACCTGTTGGGCAAGGGCAACATAAAATTATATTGTTATTACGAGAATTAAATCTTAATGGATTTTTCAAATACAATGTAGACATGAGATAGTACTAGGACGTATAACATGTAGAAACGCTTTAGATTTGCAATAAAGATATAACTCTTTCTGTTATGTATTGTAATAATTTAACAGTTGAACGTACGTTCCCATTTTTTAAAATTGAAGTTATAAAATCTTTTACAAAACAAATCAAATTTACCAGCAGACAGACAAATAAGAAAACAAAATTGTACATATAAATTATATTTTTTAATAGTGAACAAATTATTTTTACTTGAACGGCTAAATTGTTGAATAAATGTTCAAAATTTAGATAACAAACTATACATATTATTTAAAAATATATGTAACATATATTACAGAGTGATTCGTTAATCGGAGTTTCAACTCTTTATAAACTTTATGTGGTGAAGAAAGATAAAGAAAATTGTTACACTAATGGAGATTGTGGAGAGAGGACTTTTTGTTATAATACTTTAAATACTTTGACTACCATGTATACTAAACCCGGTCTCACATCAAATTGCAAGTTTGTGGCTGTATGTAAACGTGCGGTTCCACACAAAGTGCATTCATCGTAGTAGCATCACATTTGCTTCAAAGATCTTTACAAAAGTATATACAATGAAAAGTAAGCGGACGGCAGCGCATTGACTTTATACTTGGCTAATTAGCTTGTCATTGCAATGTGTCACCACAAGAGAATATTAATTCTTGAATTTTCAGCTAAATTTTCATAATAAAAGGTATTTGCTGAAAAGTATATTTTTTTCCTTCCATAGTGGCAGTCAACGTGTTAAGGAAATTGTTTAATTTGAACTAAACTTAAAAACTAAGCAAAAAATTTATAAGTTTCAGACTCTATTTCTTATAAATTGAACAGTTCTATCATACTTGAAACTGAGAAACAAATCAAAATAATTTTACATACTGGTCGGTGTCTGGTATATGAAGAAAATTAATACTAGAAAAATTTGGTTTTTGGTAGAGCTTATTGATAGTTGATTAACTTCTTTTCTTAAATTCAGAAATTTTTAAAACATCAGAACAATAAGTAAGACATTAACCATAGATTACTATCTTCTAGAAAAGTATATGAGGGTCAGCAATGCAGAGTTAATAGTTATATTACAAACTAATGATTATAATAAATAATTAATAATAAGATCTTATGTACAAGTTTAATATAACTTTAAATATTTCTCTTGAACTTATTATCAAGATTATAATCAGATAAGAAGACAGACGGCTGCAGTAGATTGTCTTGGATCATCTTCAACCAAATCTTTATATCCGTATGAATATTAGTCAAAAGGGTATAATAAATTTGCCATTACGTTTGTGACGCAGAGAAGGAGGGGGTTAGGTACAGACTCAAGTGTATGGATCGGATCAGAATTAAAAAATAAATCGATTTAGCTAATTATGTCCGTCCGCCCGCACGATAACTCAAAAAATAAAGGAGCTAGGATTTTGAAATTTTCACAAATTCGTTTTTTATACAATAGCCGTCATGGCTATTTAAATCCAGGCATTATCAGGCGTCCACGGGTTTGGAAATTTTGTCAAACGTTATTAACCGGATGACATAATGTTTATACTACGGTCATACGGGTATCCCAGAGTTTACACAGTCTACTCTACTACACTCTTTTTCGTTTAAAAATTAAATATTTTCTTGCATGAAAAACAAAGTAAGTTTCTTTTCATTTTAATTTGAGCTTTCAACTACAATACAGTTTTCGGATCAGGGCCTCAAATACTTCGGAGATTTGAAGACTTTTGGCAACCTTTCAGTTCACTTAAAAAGATTTCTGAAGAGCTGCGATTAAAACTTCACCATTAGGAAAACGTTTTTCATTCTTTATAATACCTAATAAATACACCCTATATAAATATTCCAAAGAACGAATGAGAATCATCCTATATAAGTTTTTTGTTATAAGTTTTTAGGTTACAAAAAGGACGAAAATTTATTACAATACATATATTTGTTATTCTTGTATTATCATACAACATAATTTATTAACAATGCATTTTTGAATTGGTGACATATAACACCAAATCAATAAAATTTGAAAATATTTGTTAGGAATATTCGTTATTTATTCAATCTTCAAATATAGTTATATTTTATTCTAATGAAAAATTCAAAATTTTTAAATTTATTTTGTTGGTTAAAATATTTTATTTCTGAATAAATATCTGAATAAATTTTTTAAATAAATACATATTTAAATTTCAGTTAAGTTGCTACTTCTAAATGTAGGTATTTAATAAAATTCTATATTTAAAAATGTAAAATGAAAAATTTGAAATTGTAATTAAGTTTTATTAAATAATTTAAAAGGAAATTTAATAACAATTATTGTAAGAGATTTTTAGTATTTGTGTAAGGGGGCTTTTATATTGGAGGTGCGATAAGTGATAAGAGCGTCGATAAGAGCATAGCGTAGAAGGTTATATATTGTTTATCGATGATTAAAGTGATAATGCAATATAAAGACCTCTATTTTTATTTTATCACAATATATATTTCTACGTTATGCTCTTATCGACGCTCTTATCACTTATCGCAGCTTCAACATAAATGCACCCTAAGCGGTGCTCTTATCGACGCTCTGGTCACTTATCACAGCTTCAATATAAACGCACCATTGAAGATTCAAGGTATCAAAACGTTCGTTTTGTTTTCTGTTGATTCGCAGAAACTATGGTGACTCTAAAATGTCAAAAACTTTGATTCATATTATAATATATAAAACGTATTAAAAGAGTATAGTTAGAATGAGGTTCACTTAAGCCTATTATGAAAAGTGTAGGAGATACGTTAATTTTCAGGGCTAATTTTCAAAGATTTAAAATAAACAAAAACTTATTAAAGAACTAACTACAGAAACTAATAGATCTGCACAAATCACGAGTTGCTTCTTTCTGTTATTCGTTAACTATACAAATCTGTTTTTATACCCGTATGACTATATAGTCTAAGGCACGGGTGGGCAACAAATGGAGACAAAGGGCAAATTTTTTTCTTAAAAAAAAGTCGCGGGCCATTTTATCTGTATATGTAAGATTAGACATTTATTTTTAAGTATAAACAAGCGATAGAATCTTTATTTTTTTTTTGTAAACTATTTTCATTTAAATAATATTATTTATTTATTAAATTCATTTAAATAATATTAAATATAAATTAATTGAACTATAATTGGATTTATAAATTTAAATAAAGCAGTTTAAAATAATATTAATTTATTTAAAATACTTTAACAATTGTTAATAACAATTTATTTTTATAGTAAACTCAAAATATATCTGCAATCAACGGCAACTGTTAAAATATTTATTGAAATGTCAAATATAATACATCATTATATATTTGTATCATTTTAAATCTAGTAGATGTAAAATACGATTTTTGTAGTAGATGTAAAATAATGTAACGTAGTAGATGTAATGTTTAGTAGATGTAGTAGATGCTTTCTTTTTCGAATACTCATTTTTTGAAGCGCTTATTGCATATTTCAAATGTACTATTTTTGCTATCGGGCCGGATAAAATATTAAATCGGGCCGTAATTGGCCCGCGGGCCGGCTTTTGCCCACCCTTGGTCTAAGGGTATAATAAATTTGCCATTACGTTTGTGACGCAGAGAAGGAGGGGGGGTAGATATAGACTCAAGTGTATGGATCGGATCAGAATCAAAAATAAATCGATTTAGCTAAGTATGTGCGTCCGCACGATAACTCAAAAACTAAAGGAGCTAGGATCTTGAAATTTTTGCAAATTCGTTTTTTTGCAGTAGCCGTCATCGCTATTTAAATCCAGCCATTTTGGTTCATGGGTTCGGTTAGCTGCCATACAATTTCTTTTTTATATGAGCATTACTCTGCACCTATAACAGCTGCGTGTCTGAAATTTTGCCAAATGTAGTTTAGTTTAATGGCCAAAGTTTCTGCTAAATTTGGTTTGTCTAGTGGAGTGGGTTCGAGTAGCTGCCATACAACTTCTTATTTTATATGAGCATTACACTACACCTAATGAAGCTGGGTGTCTGAAATTTTGCTAAAAATAGTGTAGTGTAATGGCCAAAGTTACAGAAAAATTTGGTTGGTCTACGACAGAGGGTTCGAGTAGCTGCCATACAACTCCTTCTTTTATATGAGTATTCCACTACACTTAATAAAGCTGTATGTTTGAAATTTTGCCAAAAGTAATTAACCGAATGAATGTTTTTAAATCTTTTATTCCCATGTGATGCTCGTTGTTTTGTTGGAATATGTCACCTCTAATTTTAGTTTATTTTTCGTATTTGCATCGAATCAGCTAGGGTACACAAATTTTTTTTAGTTTTATTTTAAGTATGCCTGACAATTAGCCATAATATAATAACATTATACGTACATTGCAGATTTTCCAGTTTGTTTTTTATTTCTAGTTTAAACCAATGGAGATATTACTGTTCTCCTGTATGATTAAATCTACGATTTGTTAAAGTGTATCGATAATACTAGGCACCCTTGTTTACCTCAATCATTGAAAATATTTGATAAGCTGAACTTATTTAAATGCTTTAAAATTTTTGTTAATTTCCCATGGAGGAATTAATTATACATTGCAATATTCCGAGAGCTTACTGAATAGCTTTTCTGTTAACGGTATTAAAGTTTTATGAAATCAATAAATATAGTCTAAAGCGCCAAACTTGTTGCTAATGATTTTTCCACTATAACTGTAATTCCTAAGTAATTTGATTTATCAAAGTCACTTCCTTTTGTCTTCTTAAACATTCTCCAATGTATTATGTAGACTTATATCTTTTTACTTTCTGCATATTTATGGGCTTTATTATACCCTACATAAAAATTAGGTATAGGGGTAGATTAACTTTGGTATGGTGTTTGTATCCACCTAGAGTAAACAAGCTTGATATAGAAAAGTATATACATTTTCCTGTATCGATTTAACGATGTTCGTCCGTCCTCAAGCACGATAACTCTAACAATAATGGCGGTATCTTGTTGAAATTTATATTGCTGGTTCCTAATGACGAAAGTTAGACAGGGATGGAAAATCATAAGGAGATCAGAGCGAGATCAGACAATGGGTTCAAATTCAGCAAGTTTCCGATCGAACCCAGGTCAAACAAGCATATCTCGGAGACCTATAAAGATAAAACCTTTAAATTTTTTACAATGGGGTTTCTTGTCTTTTACGTTTCCCTTGTGTCTATAAATTTTTCAATGAATTAAAATGATGGCTCGTGTAACTGTCTATTGAGTTTGTCAGTTGTAGGATATTACTCAGTTGCATCGAATAACTTTTGGTTCATTCCTTGTTTTTTCAATTTCGTGAACATTAAGCATTTGTGTAAAATGGAATTATTTGTTCTATTAATGGCCTCTTTAGTTTTAAAATTTAAGTAGTTTTATTTTATTTGATTCTACTGGGACTAGAGCACCATCTGTTTCTTTTGCATTCTTAATTTTGAGCTTGTTTATATGGTTTCAAAGATATCTTTTTCTCTTTCTGAAATTCATTGATAAAGGCTGAAAAATAAAATATTTCTAAGTAAGAAAACAACAGATTTGTTAGATAATTGCAAAAATTGTAAAATGGAAAAATAAAACTTTTTAGTTTTTTTAAAATAAATTAATGTCATTTTGAATTTCAATATGAAAAAGAAAAACCTAGCAAAAAAGGAAAAAAGTTTTCTTTTAAAAAAAAAAGAAATATACGAAAATAATTTCATTTCCAATAACAAATAAATAATAATGAAATTATTTTGGAGAATTTCCCATTTTATTTTTGTTTTAATTTAATTTTTCAAAAAAACCTACAAATTAAAAAAAAAAAAAATAAAAACTTGCACCATATAATGGAAAACTTACTAAAAAAAATTAATATGCATTTCTTATTTCCACCTAAAAAAAAAAATAAAACAAAACAATGGAAAAAGTACCAAAAGTACTTTTGTGCAATACACAGTAATTAATTTTGTTCAATTTTGCTTCTTCCATTTTAATGGACTCAGAAAAAAAAAAAAAAAAAATAAGAAACCAACAATAAAAATAAAAAAGTTATTTTTTTTTTTAAATGAACCCATGTTTCGCAATCGTTTTCATCATTACATCCATTTAAGAATCTTCATTAGTGTAAAAGTCATCTATCCAGCTAGTACTGTACATTAAAAGACTATAAAAAAAAAAAACTTAATTTCCTTTTAGATGAGAGAATTTTTACCAAACAAAAACTTAAATAAATTCTTGAATATCAAATTCAAACTCATCTAGATTTCCCCCCTCCTTTAACACCATCAAGAGATATTTTCATACTTCATAGTATCTATATTTTGCTGAATGGGGTAGATGTTTTCTTGCTTGGTGAACCTAAGCACGACCAAAATTCAAACCAATAAAAGTACTTTAGGCAACCAACTAACAATATAATTTTTTTTTTTTTTTTTTTTTTTTTATTTTATTTGTAAAAAAAAAAAAACAACTTACTCTCAAAGAATACTTTTATCTGCAAGATACTTAAAAATTAAAGTACTCAATTGAAATTAAAGTGAAGACTGAAGAGTAGTACGAGTTCAAGAATTTTTTTTTTTCATTTAAATTTTGGCTTTTGTTTTAGTTCTTCCCATTCTTTTGACTTGGAATGTAAATTATTGGTTTTGTATTGGAAATGTGTTGAAATTAGTACCTTGAAGAAATATTTCCATCAGTTCCTCACACTTTGTTTTACATACATAATATTTTATATGGTTTACAACGCAGTTTAGCAGCAGTATAATATATAGGTTTAAAATATCCACTCACCTATTCAATAGTCGAGTGAAAATAACGATAAATGGAAAATTTTTAAAATAGTTTTTTATCGAAACATTATATGCTTTAAAACAAAAACGAGGAAGAGTGTAGTAAAGACTGTGTAAACTCTGGGATACCTGTATGACCAAAATTTCAAAAATACAGCCTTATTATGTAGCACTTGTTATACTTGCCTTATTAGCAGCCTTGTAGTGTAATGTTCATATAAAAGAAGAAGTTGTATGGCAATTACTCGCACCCTCTGCAGTAGACCAACCAAATTTTGCAGTAACTTTGGTCATTATACTAAACTATTTTTGGCAAAATTTCAGAGACCCAGCTTTAATAAGTACAGATATAAAAAAAGAATTTGTATGGCAGCTACCCGAACCCATGAACCAAAATGGGTGGATTTAAATAAGATGGCGGCTATTGCAAAAAAACAAAATTGCGAAAATTTCAAAATCCTAGCTCCTTTAGTTTTTGAGTTATCGTGCGGACGGACATACATAGCTAAATCGATTTATTTTTCGATTCTGATCCGATACATGCAATTGAGTCTATCCCCAAATTTTCATATATCCCCAAATTAGTATTTACAAGACTTTCGAGTTCATCACAAATTCAAGCGTTATAAATAAGAAGAATGTCATCTTAATAGCAAAGATCTTATAGTCTTATAGTCATAATACTAGATATTTTAAGTTTTAAGTAATTATGGTCATGGACCATATTCTGTCCTTGAGGAACACCAATAAGTACTTAGCATGTTGCTTGTAAAAACCTTATGATAATATCTTAATATTTTTTTCAAACAAAAAATAGATTAATTAAAAATTTAAAAAATAAATTCAAAAATTAAGTTTTATTTACAAAAGTAAATAGTACAAATATTGCGTGCTTCATAATTTGCCTGTTAGTTTAAAAACAAATTACTTAAGCCGAAAAGAATATTTTGAAAATTTATATATAGCTACTTAAGAAGAAGGTAAATAGTTTAACTTTTAACAAATTATGCTAAATTGGAATTTTGCATTTATAATTAAAAATATAAAATTAATTAATTAGATTTACACAGTTGAAGATTATTGTGTCAATACCAATATACTTATTTTGATTGAATATAGCTGCCGACTTTCAGGAATATTTTAAATGTTGACTATAGAAAGGAACTTTTAGCATTTGGATCTTTATGTATCTTTCATACTAATAAAATTATTTTAGAATTTTTGCTTTTAATTTCCTGGTAAATATAATTTAAATAATAGCTTTAATTAGATCTTATTCGAACATTTAAAAAAACAAATGTAAAAATTGTGCCTATATAGATTCAGTCTGCCCGTCTACATGTTGCAAGTTCGTGCGTCAGTGTTTTTCAAGACTTCTACGCTCTATGAAATATAGCATTGAAATTTTAAATACCTATGGACATCGCACTCTTCTGAAATCTTGGAACAACTTTTTTCTTTGATACCGTCTGCCACTTGGGAACAGATCCGTCAAGCTGGATAAAAGCTAAGTAATAAGTTAACATGTTTTAACAATTATTACACGCAGGGATTGAGGTTAAGTTTTCACACCTAGTAATTAATAATTTCTTTTTCTAAGATCCCACTAACTTAGGACCTTTGTATAGTTTTCCAGGTTTATAGGAAAATATTAATGTATAAAATTCATAATATACTTCCCAACATGTTAACGACTTTTCTATATTGCAGAACCCATATTTTAAGTACGTTTTTCATTAGGTATAGCTAGTTCATAATTTGAATAATTCTAAATTTATTTATAATTTACAATTTGTTCAAAATTAATTATGAAACTTTGTATAGTTTTGGAATTTGTTTTTTTTTAAACCCTTGAATTTTTTAATACTAATTATTAACTACTTAAATAAATTTCTTAATTACCTATAATTAGACCTTCTAAAACTATTTTTCAGCTTATATAAAGCTGGAAAATTTTTAGTGAAGTTTCAGTAGATTTCTTCTAACCGAAGCGACAACAAAAAACAAAATGAAGTTCATAATTTTCGTAATATTTGCTTTGGTAATTGTAAAATAAATTTTAAATTTTAGCAAGTGTTGTAATTCAAATTGTTTTTTTTTTTACAGATTGTGGCAATATCAGCTAAACCCGATCCAAATCAAGATAATTCATTTCAGTTTAATTTTAATCAATGCGCAGATTGTGGAGATCATGAACCAGAAACAGTAACTGGAACAATAACCTTATCACCGACACCGAATGCTCCTATATATTATGTACATATTTAAAAAGTTAAGCAACTTATGTATTCTAGCAAAATATTTTTGAATTCATTTGTATATAAATAAAATGTTTATCTAGCAAAAAAAAAAAAATTTTAATAGGTGGCGTGAAATAAAGCCATAAAATGACATAATGGCTTTATTTCGCATTCAAAAAAAAAAAAAAAAAAGCCATATCATTTTCTAAAATTTTACGAAATAAAGCCATATAGTAAAATTGATACAAATTCTAGTTTAATAGTAAACACTAAAATGAAAAGAATGGTATAAGAGTTCGGATACCTAATTCATTCAAAAAATTAATAAGTTCCTAATTTTTTTTTAATACACTGTAACAAAACATGTTAAATAATATTATATTTTCATTTTCGAATCCCCGCTAACTCAATTATTGAAACTAGATTTTGAATCCAACACTATGATGAAAAGTATGGTATGAGAATTCGGCATAGCTAACAATAATCAACCCTAATTAATAAATATAAATATTCTGGAAAAGGGGGCAATCCTGCTTTTGAATCCAACTCCAAAATCCCTCCTAATTGAGAATCCCACATTACACATATATAAATATTCTGGAAAAAGCGTAAAACCCTGCTTTTGAAACCAACTCTAAAACTCCTTCCTAACTATTTAAATAAAAAAGTTTGGAAAATTAAATTGCTTCTATTTTCACAAATAAAATTACATTTTTAAATGCGGAATAAAGCCGAAAAAAAACGCGAAAAAATTGGCGATCTATCTTTATTTCGCATTTGAATGCGAAATAAAGCCATAATGTCATTTTATGGCTTTATTTCGTATGGCTTTATTTCACGGCGCCTTTTAATCCTTGTATAAAACTTTAAAATAGGATTAATTTGAGATTTTAAGTATAGAAGGAAGATATATTTTTCGTTCTTAACTTTTCGATACATATTCGAGTCTATTATATGCCCCCATATCACAGCTATTAGTGAAACTTTTACACTATACTGACTATATTGTTATACAAACGTTAGCCATTAAACTTAAGTGATTTTGCCAGAATTTTAGATACTCAGCTTTATTAGATGTGATACGCATATTAAAACATAAGCTGTAAAGCAGATACTCAAACCAGCTGATCTACGTTAACTAAATTTTTTGAAAACCTGGGTCATATTAGTAATCTACTTTTCTTAATTTTTCAGACATCCAACTTTTTTAGGTATTATAGTGCAGTTCCGTTTAATTTTAATGTATCCGCAGAAGTTATTATCCCTGAACTAGAATGTAAAATAAATATTGAAGAAACTGTAACTGGAACAATAATTCCAGAACCAACCTTAACCGCAGCGTGTCTTAAAAAAAGTTACTAAGCATGCTCTAAATATTATAAAAACAAAGTAATTTTCAATTCAATATAAATAAAATGTTTGTATACATAGAAAAATGTTTAATAATAAAACTTCAAAACATTATTAATTAGAGATTTTAAATAAACGAAGAAATTATAATTACCCTTCTTAACTTGTAGATACACGTTCAAATTCATTATGTGGGAGTTTAACAAAAAAGAAAATATAAAATGCATGGGTGCATTCCGAATTTCTTGCACTAGAACAACAGCAAGTTTTTGCAAATGTTAACCAAAAACTTCTAGGTTAAATAAATTTTTCGAAAACTTGAGAAATAAAACTGCAATGTTTTTGGCAATTTTTAATAAACCCAGTTCTGTTAGATATTATAGAGCATATAAAAAAAGAAATTGTGTGACAACTACCCGACCCGTGAAACAAACGGGCTGAATTTCAATAGCTAAAACCGTTATTGTACAAGCTCCTTTAGATTTCAAGGAATCGGACCTAAATTCTAAAATTACAAAATCCAAAATCACAAGTTCCAACAAATTTTGAGCTAATTACAAAACCCCAAATGGCGAAAAGTTATTCCAGTTGGTTACGAAATTCCAAAAAAAAATAATTCATTATGAAAAGAACTTCCAAGAAAAAGGAAAACCTCAAAATGCTATATATGCCGGTTGACTTTTTATTATACCCGTATGACTATATAGTCAAAGGGTATAATAAATTTGCCATTACGTTTGTCACGCATAGAAAGGAGCGGGGGGGGGAGGGAGGGGGGGTAGATATAGACTTAAGTGTATGTATCGGATCAGAATCGATTTAGCTATGTATGTCCGTCGGTCCGCATGATAACTCAAAAACTAAAGCAGCTAGGATCTTGAAATTTTCCCAATATCGTTTTTTTGCAATAGCCGCCATCTTATTTAAATCCAGCCATTTTGGTCCATGGGTTCGGGTAGCTGCCATAAAACTTTTTTTTTATATGAGCATTACTCTCTACCTAATGAATCTCGATGTCCGAAATATTGTTAATAGTTGTTAACTTTACATGCCAACATCTAAATAAAATACAGTTGGTGTAGTGGAAGAGATTCGAAGTTAAAGTGCTGACTGTCAACTTATATTTTCCTTTGTACATAACGGAAAGCGTAATAAGATATTTGTTTGAAATTTTGCAAACAGTTACTTGAGTTACATCATCCAATGTTTATATTACTGAGTTGACACAGCATACTCTACTACACTCTTGCTTGTTATTTAGAAAAATAAATAATAAACTTCATATTGCTTTTTGTTGACTATTTGGTTAAAAACAAAGTACTTAAGCCGAAAAGAATATTTAAAAATTTATATATAGCTACTTAAGAAGAAGGTAAATAGTTTAACTTTTAACAAATTATGCTAAATTGGAATTTTGTATTTATAAATATAAAATTAATTAATTAGATTTACACAGTTGAAGATTATTGTGTCAATACCAATATACTTATTTTGATTGAATATAACTGCCGACTTTCAGGAATATTTTAATTTTTGATACAGGAAGGAAATTTGGTGAAACTTCCGGAAAGGGGTTGTGAGCTATCAAGATGACGTCATCACATAACGGTACTAAATATATCAAAGTTTCCGAATATATATACCATTAGTGGCGATGGCGCCATCTAGTGGTCGAAAAATGCATTACAAAAATTTCCTAAGATTTTGTAGCATTTTAATTAAAATGCTATATTTTTCCTGTAAGACCATAAACTAAAACCAACATCATATAATGTTGTAGAGCATGATATTGCCTTTCATATAAATCTGGTTTCATCTGAATCGGTGCTACCGTTTTTGAGATATTGCAATTGCAATAACTGTGATATTTTCAAAAACACCCTATATTATTATTATACCATTAGAAAGGTCTCTTAAAACTCTTTCCAACGGTATATAATAAGTATGGCATATGTGGACAAATAGCCCCACCAGAGAACATAAATACAAAAATGACACAACAATTTTATTAAAAAATACATTTTCATACTTTATTTGTCATAAATTTATTTTGCCTTTTTGGCAAATTTAAAAATGTAAGAATACATTTTAGGTTTGGATACAATATTGAGTTTGGTTCTGGCAATTTGTTTTGAGGGATTTTGGAGGTGACAACCTCAAAGTTTTAAAATTTTTTTTATTTAAATATGTATGTAAAAATATAATTAGAAAGGCCCTTAGGCTGCAAAATCAGAATTACGCGCTTTATCAGATTATAAGAATCTGAATTAGGAGGATTTTAAAGTTGCATTTAAATTTAGGATTGCCGCTTTTTCCAGAATATTTATATATGTATATGTATATCAAATATTAGAAGAGATTTTAGAGGAGGATTCTAAATAAAGATTACCGCTTTTTCCAGAATATTTATATGTCTATAATATATATGTATGTTAGTTCCTCAATCAGAAGGGATTTTATAGTTAGTTTAAAATTTGTGATAGCAGATAGGGATTATATTTTTATTTCATTATTTTAACTAAAGATAACTGATAACCTTTATAATGAATGGAATTTGTATTCAAAACTTAGCGGAATGTCGTAATACGTAGTGTCTGAAAAAAAAATCTACTAAAATATAAATTTAGGTACATTATGCACATAAATATGTAGGCATTAATCAGTATATAATTAAAATATATACCTAATTACGTTTATTTTTTTATTTATATATAATAATATGTGATTTATTAAGATGCATCAAATAATTAAAAATAATGAAACAAATGAATAAATAAAGAATATATAAGTCCAGCTCTAATAGTTGAATCCAACTCTAAAATCTTTTCTAAGTCAGAATCTGACATATTCATATATATTTTTAAATATTATGGAAAAAGCGGCAATCCTGATTTAGAATCCAACTCTAAAATCTCTTCTAAAATTGGATATACATACACATATATTATAAATATTCTGGAAAAAGCGGATCTCCTGATTAAGAATCAAACTTAAAAATCTCTTCTAACACTGTATATACAAACACACATATAAATATTCTGGAAAAAGCGGTAATCCTGATTTAGAATTCAACTCTAAAATCCCTTCTGATTCAGATTCTTGTGTATACATATATATGTTTTTAAATATTCTGGAAAAAGCGAATAATTCTGATTTTATAGCTAACTCTAAGGTCCTTTCTAATTATACTTTTACATACATATTTAAATAAAAAAAATTTTAAAACTATGAGGTTGTCACCTCCAAAATCCCTCCAAATAAATTACTAAAACCTAGCTCAATGTTGTATCAACATACAAAGTACATTCTTACATTTTAAAATAAATATTTCAACTGGAAAACAAAAAGCCAAAATAAATTTATGAGAAATAAAGTATGAAAATGTATTTTTTGATAAAATTGTTGTGTCATTTTTGCATTTATGTTCTCTGGTGGGGCTATTTGTCAACATATGCCATACTTATTATATACCGTTGGAAAGAGTTTTAAGAGACCTTTCTAATGGTATAATAATAATACAGGATGTTTTTGAAAATTTCACAGTTATAGTAGTTTTTTTGAAAGTTTGATTTTTTTTTTTTTTTTATAAAAAATTTTCACTTTAAATTGCAATATCTCAAAAATGGTAGCACCGATCCAGATGAAACAAGATGTTTATGAAAGACAATATCATGCCCTACAATATTGTAATATGTTGGTTCCAGTTTATTGTCTTACAGGAAAAATATAACATTTTAATTAAAATGCTACAAAATCTTAGGAACATTTTGTAATGCATTTTTCGACCACTAGATGGCGCCATCGCCACTAATGGTATATATATTCGGAAACTTTGAGATATTTAGTACCTTTATGTGATGACGTCATCTTGATAGCTCACAACCCCTTTCCGGAAGTTTTGCCGGAAATTTTAGCATTTTGTTCTCTATGTATCTTACATACTAATAAAATTATTTTGGAATTTAAGCTTTTAATTTCCTGGTAAATACAATTTAAATAATAGCTTTAATTACATCTTATTCGAATAATAGCTTTTATTACATCTTTTCAAAAAAAAATTTAAAAATTGTGCCTATATAGATTCAGTCTGCCCGTCTATACGTTGTGAGTTAGTGCGTCAGTGTTTTTTGTGCCATCTATTACGAGGCAACAAATCCCTCAAGCTGGATAAAAGCTTAGTTAAAGTTACAACATAATATTTTAACATGCATTAACAATTGCACTCAAACACCTTAAGATTTCTTAAAAATTAAAGAAATATCACTTAATTTCTTAACGCTTTTGATATTATAATAAAATTCTAAGATAAGATTCTAATCTAGATGGAAGTGACAATTTTACTTTTAAAACGAGAACAAATTCATGAGCAGATAGATTTTCAAAAATCAGTATATGTTTTCCCACCTAGTAATTAATAATTTCTTTTTCTAAGACCTCAATACCTTAGGACCTTTGTACAGTTTTCCAAGTTTAAAAGTGAATATTGAATTATAAATTCCATATTATATTTCCGATCGTGTTAACGACTTTCCTATATTGCTGAACCACTTTTTAGTATGTTTTTTCATTATACCTGGTTCATAATTTGTATAATTCTAAATTTATTTATAATTTACGCTTTGTTCAAAATTAATTATGAAACTTTGTATAGTTTTGGAAGTGTGTTTCTTTTAAAACGCTTGAATTTTTTAATACTAATTATTAACTACTTAAATAAATTTCTTAATTACCTATAATTAGACCTTCTAAAACTATTTTTCAACTTATATAAAGCTAGAAATTTTTAGTGAAGTTTCAGTAGATTTCTTCTAACCGAAGCGACAACAAAAAACAAAATGAAGTTCATAATTTTCGTAATATTTGCTTTGGTAATTGTAAAATAAATTTTAAATTTTAGCAAGTGTTGTAATTCAAATTGTTTTTTTAACAGATTGTGGCAATATCAGCTAAACCCGATCCAAATCAAGATAATTCACTTCAGTTTAATTTTAATCAATGCGCAGATTGTGGAGATCATAACGATGAACTAGAAATTGGAACAGTAACTGGAATAATATCCCTATCACCAACAGCGAATGCTCCGCCAGTAATGGCTGGGCGTTGAAAACTTCCTAAGCATGTCCTACATGTTATATACAAATTTAAAAAGTGAAGCAACTTGTGTATTCTAGCAAAATATTTTTGAATTCATTTGTGTATAAATAAAATGTTTATTTAGCAAAAAAAAAATTTTAATACTTGTATAAAACTTTAAAATAGGATTAATTTGAGATTTTCAATATAGAAGGAAGATATATTTTCCGTTCTTAACTTTTAGGTACACATTCGAGCCTCTTATATGCTCCTATATGGCATCTTTTTGTAAAATTCTTACAGTATACTGACTATATTGTTAGAGACGTTAGTCACTAAGTGTTTTAACCTGATTTTCAGATATTCAGTTTTGTTAGATATTGTAGTGCAGATACTTACATAAAAAAATAACTTAACAACTACTAGAACCCACTGTTGCATTAAATTATCCAAAAATTAGCACAAACTTTGATTGCAAATTTTTATTTTCAGACATTCAGACCTTAAATTTCTGACATTAAATTTATTATTATATTAAATGTAGAGCATTGCTCATATAAAAAAGAAGTTGAACTACGCTAATGCGGGTAAAAAAAACATATTCATGTTCAATTCATATTCAAACATATATTCATATACTTGTTACTTGCAAGGATTTCTAACTGTTCTAGTTCTTGAAATCTACATGGCAGCATTCTATGGCTTTGCTGAATGTACCCTTAATCATTGAAAATGTACTTGCCTTTATTACAGCTTATCCTTCATCGAAGTAACTATTTACGATTTGTAAAACATTTATGATTATAATTTAAAATTAAAGTCCCAATGATATGGTAGGTAAACCAAGCACAAGCCATTAATTTTAACTAAAAGTAAAAGCCATAACGACACCATTAGACAGACTAGTCATTGCCATTGCGTAGCCTATTCGTTCCCAGTGTTTCTGCAACTATTAGAAAAGAACAAATCAAAATCGTTGATTTTGCAGCGAACTAATAAAATCCCTCCTTATTCAGAACCTGTCGTTTTACATATGTATAAAAAAATATTTTGAAAAATGTTAGTACCAAATTTTTGAATCCAACTCTAAAAACACACCCAATTCGGGAAAACGTATACATACATAAATGTTCTATCCTTAAATCAAAATTAAAACCTATTCGCTTTGTAAGGAAAAAAAATCATTTTTGAATTTCAGGAAATTTTGTAATTTAAATTTTCTTTTTCCAGATTTATACGACTACAACTGCACCTCATCCAAAATCAAGATAATTCATTTCATATTAATTTTAATCAATGGGCTAAATGTGGAGAGACTGTTCCTAGTAGTGAAGATAGTGTATGTTGTAAAAATGTTTAGACCAAAACCACTTTTGTTTTTACCAGATTTCTTCTATATAGTTCCACCTCAATTATAAAATTTTAAAATACTAACTTGTGTAGTTTTTGAGTTATCCTACGGACAAACGGGCGAACGCTCATGAATAGATAAATTGACTGAATTTTTGATTCTGATATGATCTAAATCATGCGCGTTCTACCTTCATGCTCATATAAAAATTTATAGAAGATTCTTTATTTTTATTTATACTTTAAAATGTTTTCCTATTTTAACCAGCAGTAAATTAGGAAGATACTATATTTTCACTAAGTGTTCGAAATTTGAGCTATATTTAGCCTGTAGCTTCGTGTATAAATCGTGTTAAGTTGAAGCGTTTTCACTTCGCCATTAAAAGAAAAGGTTTTTCTCAGCAGTTGTGCATCTCGATAAGTACTCACAAAATATAAAAAAAATTTTTTGTACTACGGACTTTTTTGGCTGAAACATTTAATTGATCTTGATTAAATACCTAATTCATCAAATGTTTTTTAGCCCCCTGTTTAGGAGCTGTAAATTCAAATTTTACTATTACTATTTTTAAACACGTGTAACTTGAATATCTGTCCAAATTTTTTTTTAGTAATATGCAATATTCAAAGCTCCAACTTTACGTTTCTACATGTGTCAAAGGTTTTCTTAATTTTCAAGGTTGACGAAGCTACAGACTGCCCAAATTCCGCAAAAGCCCTATATAACAAGAGTTCTACAAAATACATTTTCAATCTGAATTAAATACATTTTCAATCCAGAGTTTATCAATTTTTTTAAATAAATTTAAAAATTACTAAAATCAAAAAATCAGAATTAAATTTAGAGGAAACCTTAATTCATCACTATATAAGGGACCCGTAAGGTTAAATTAGGTTGGAAATTTATTAAAGATTGACAAATTGTTGGCAAAAATAACTTTGAAATAAGGAACTGTGCTTGATTTTCCGATGGACCAGTCAATTAATGACGTCTAAATGGGAATTTTTCATACTTAAATTTTCAAAATTTTCTGAAAAACAAGGTACAAGTTTTATTCTAGGTTATAACTTGCCGTAAGTGATCTGGTGCAGAGTCAGAACTCCCAGGGTCATAAGTCCCTTAGGGATTTATGTCCCAATAAGTGAAACTTAAGACCCAGGGACTTATGAACCTGGGAATTCTGACCATGCACCAGTGATTCCTATAGTTTCTGATATTTAAAAAATGTTTTAAAAAATTACTGCATTTGAATATAGTTAGAGATTAAATTTATTATAAAAAAAAAATTGTTCGGATTAAATTTTATTTATTAATTAATCGGAATATTTTTTTTTTCAAAAAATGTATAACATGAATAATTATGTATTTGGAGAACTTTCTTTGTTAATTTTTTAAAATATTCATACAAATGACGGCCATGATGCTGTCGCTGTTACATTTCCTGTTAAAGTTCCCGTTGCAGTTATTGTAGGGAGATTATCTCCAGTACTAGGGTCATTATCTCCACAATCAGCGCATTGGTTAAAATTAAATTCAAAAAAATTATCTTGATTTGGAATTGGTACAGCTGATGAAAGACAAATCTGGAAAATACAGATTTAGATTAAAAAATTGCTCATGTAATTTAAAAATTATTAGTTTCTTTAATTACAAAAGCAAATATTAAGAAAATAAAAAACTTCATGTTATTTTTTTGATATCTCTTCAGTTGAATGAAAATTACTAAAATTTCACTAAAAACTTTTAACTTTATATAAGCAGAAAAATAATCTTTCAATGCTTAATTACCAAAAATAAATTCATATTATTAGATTTACACAGTTGTATATTAGTGTGTCAATAAAAATTAATTATAGTTAAAAGCACCGCCTTTCCATCTTGGCTATAATTCCGTCTTAGAGATGGAAAACTTTGAAAAAAATTTAAACTTAACTTATTTAAATAATTTTTTATAATACATAAGATATTTCTTTATAATAAAAATAAATTCAATATAATAAATTTGACTGACTTGTCATAAATATCATACCTGTGAAGGCTAGAAACCAAATTAACCTATATAAGACGTTAGAGATTAATAATTTTTAGAAAAGACCTCATTCTAAGCGACATTGACAAACTAAACTAGTTTTATGCCTTCATTACAGTTTTATGCAACGCTTGACTTGAATAAGAATAAGAAATAACGCTTGAATTGAATAAGAATTAAATGCATTAAACAGAAGTCACTACTATCGATTAGGGGCAACGACAAAATACCTAATTTTTAGATATGACAAAACTTCTAATAATAAATACAAATTTCCTAAAAGAAATGACAAAACGCCTTATAATTATAAAATTTTATAAAACACATAATGAACCAAAATTCCTAAAGGTTAAATAAAATTAAAGAAATTTTTAGAGCTGTCACATAATGTATTTCATTAATGTTAATTACTGTCAATATATGTTGGAGAGACATGTATTTATGCATATATATTTTTTTTTCCTGTTACTCCGCGTGGGAGCTGTTTCTCCTTGTTGATCTGCTTCCAACTTTGCCCGTTTTTATTATTCTAGGTTCAGGAGTAGTTGTTCGACGCCAGGTGTTTTTGGGTCGGCCGCGCCTTGTGCTTGCTCGAAGTTTCCATTCTAGGGCCATTCTTGTTATGTTTGGTTTTCTCAGAGTGTGGCCTATCCTATCCACCTTTATTTTCTGCACTCGATTTAGCTCCTTACCGGTACTGGGCTTATTAGCTGCCATAAGTCCTTATTACTGATGGTGTTGGGCTAGAAATATGTCATATGATTCTTTTGTATTTATATTCGCGAATACTTAGAGCTTTTGTATAATGTTTTTTGTAGTTAGCCAAGTTTCACTACCATAGAGAAGTCTTGACATTCCACATGCTTTGAATATTCTAAATTTCGTTTTCCTGTTATTTTATGGTTTTTCCATATTGGGTTTAATTCATCAAAGGCTGCTCTGGCATTTATGTATATATACTTTCTGGAAAAAGCGGAAATTTTAATGTGTAACTAACTTTTACCAAATTATTTAAATTTACCAAATTATTTAAATAAACCGAAATATGTGCATTACGTTGTTTAGATATACATATATCATAATATTTAATCGGCTTATTTTTTCCCATACAAATTTAAACATCCTTTTTTAGAACAAACTATTTGACCAATTTTAATGAAACAACAACCAAAAGAAAGGTTTTTTTTGTTTTCATAGGACAATCATATTTTTTTTTAAGAATATTGCGTTTTTTCAGGTGAAAACCTGTCTTTAATTTAACGTAATTTTGAATTTAACGGTCACGCGGTTAAAAGTTGAGGCTTATGACTCTAACATTATGCGCCGACTTTCTGTGTAAATGTAATTCATTTTCGGTTTTAACTCGCAGCTAAATCTAAATCAAAAGATTATAGGCGCCGACTTATGTATATCTTTCTTTTTTTTGTTTAGTTCAATATTCAATGAACAAGGAGATTTAAATTTTTTTAAAATTTTTTTTTTGTTTTTGTTTTTTCTTTATCTTAAAAAGTGAACGAAAAAAATGAGTTCTTTTCGAAATGAAAGAAATACATTTGGTTTATACAGTAGTTTTCATTTATAACGAACTCGGTTCAATTTTAATTATGTATAATAAACTTTACACTTTTTGATAAAGAATTAAATTTTACCTAAAAATGTAAGTTTTTTATTACATTGATATTTCTTTTATTTAAACTTATTATATCTAATAATGTTGCTTGGTGATTATTTTAGTATTTTTATATATCTTTTTGAATATAAAAAAAAATCATAATAACGCATCAAAAATACAAAAAAAATTTCATTACAAGAAAAAGCATATATACATCTATAAACATAGAGGTGAGGCTGACACATCAAATAAAAATCTAGCAAATGAGTTCAAAGTGCCCATTCTAGAATTAGCACAATCTACAATGTTCAATTCTTATACTAATTTTTCAAAATTCACAGCATTCTTTTAAACGAAATTTGTTTATTACGACGAATGTTTTCTGTGTCTTCATGGTCGTTATAAGCGAGCTTTACTGTATATTTTCTTTTTTGCTATATGTTTGCAGAAACAAAAAAATTACATTTCTTAGGAAAAAATTATGTGTTCTTTAGGAATCAACCAGAATAAATGCATACGGCGTGCAGTTTCTGTCAAAAAATTTTGAAATAAGTAGGTATGTTATGTACTGTACTTCGGAATTTAAAATTTTAAAATTTGACAAAGCGTATAAAAATATTGTAATTGTTTTTTCTGATGTTGCTACTATTAAGTTTTTAAAATAAAATATTTTAAAATAATATTTTTTTTTAAAAAAACATACATTCCAAATAATTGAAAATACCTATAATATGTTCGCAAAAAAAACTAAAAAATAATCTTCAACTGAAATAAAAGTTGACGTATAATTTCTGTCAAAAAATTTACAAAAAATAGGTAGGTACATGAATTTACATGAGAGCTGTTCGAAATGAAAGCAATACATTTGGTTTATACAGTAGTTTTCATTTATAACGAACTCGGTTCAATTTTAATTATGTATAATAAACTTTACACTTTTTGATAAAGAATTAAATTTTACCTAAAAATGTAAGTTTTTTATTACATTGATATTTCTTTTATTTAAAACTTATTATATCTAATAATGTTGCTTGGCGATTAATTAAGTGTTTTTTATTTAGTTTTGAATATAAAAACAATCATAATAACGTATCAAAAATACAAAAAAAAAATCAATAGAAGAAAGAGACACATCAAATAAAATGTTAGCAAATGAGTTCAAAGTGTCCATTCTAGAATCAGCACATTCTACAATGTTCAAGTCTTATACTAATTTTTCCAAATTCACAGCATTCTTTTAAAACGACTTTCGTTTATTACGACGAATATTTTTAGTCCCATAATGATCGTTATAACCGAAAAGTACTGTATTTAGTTTTTGTTTGCAATTTATTGTAATACAGTAGGTACTAAAAAAAAAATTTTTTGTAAATCGTAAATTGTGGTTGCTTTTTGTTAAGTTTTTTGTAAAATTAAAAACCGAATTCTGAAATATGCAGAAACTTAAAAAAAAAATAATATTTCTAAGAAAAATGATTTGTTTCTTATGGATCAGCCAAAATCAGCATGTACGGCATTCAGTTTCTGTCAAAAAATTTTGAAATAATTAGTTATGTAAAAAAATTTACATAAAAGCATACGCGACGTTTTAAATTTTAAATTTTAAAATTTAAAAATTGACAAAGTGTATAAAAATACATATTGTAATTCTTTTTTCTTATGCTGCTGCGATTAAATTTTAAAAATAAAATATGTTAAAAAAATATTTTCTTTTTAAATAATTTAGTTTAAAACATACAAATATTCAAATAAATTCAAAATACTTACAGTAAATATGTTTGCAAAACTAAAAAAATTATCTTTCTCAAAAAAAGTTATTTGTTCCTTAGGTCCTAACTTAAATAAAAGCGCGCAGCGTATAATTTCTGTCAAAAAATTGAGAAATAAATAGGTTCATAAATTTACATTAGAGCAGCGAAAATACGCGTAACGCAATGTACTGTATCTCGGATTTTTAAAATTTACAAATATTGACAAAATGTATAAAAATATTATTATTGGTTTTTCTTATATTTCTAATATTATGTTTTAAAAAATAATATTTTTTTACAATAATTTTTATTAAAAAATATCTTATATTCAAAATACCTATAATATGGAATTAAAAATATTTTTTGTAGGTACTAAATTAAAACATTCAAATAAATATTTTTGATAAATTAAATATTGTACGCGCGTATCGATTTACCGATAATGGATATGTAGACAGACGTATTGACGTACTGCCGTATAAAAATTGTACGTCGTATGTTTTGATTTCATTCTAATAATTGAAAAGTTTATTTCACACTTTCAACATCGAACAAAGTTTTTCTATAATTAAAAAAATATTTTTAGTTTTACTTTGACAAAACGAACGAATTTTATATATCAAAAAGTGTACATGAAGATTAGATAGGCGTAGTTTATAAATGGAACGCATATTTTTGTTTCAGGAGTACATAATTGTCAGATTATCATCATATATATATATTTGACATTTTAAAATTACCTGTCATTTGAGAAGTTAATTATATTTAATAGTATTTAAATATTAATAAAGTGAAAAAATTAAGGTTTATTGCTGATATAAATATAAAGAATATTTTTTAAAATGGAAGGGGGTAAGTTCTTATTGGTTATCAAATAAAAAATATGATTTAACATAACCTATTCAAGAGAATTTTAATTAAAGCCATCTGCCGGAAATTATTTATCTACTCTGTCATATACTCTTTTACAAGGGCTGAAGTAGCTAAGAAAAGAGAAAAGAGTTTACTCCCCTTAAGGGAATAAAAGCAATAATATTTATTTGTTTTAAGAAACTTATGAGTCATGCCTCATGGCCATGTATAGAAATATATTTTTGTCAATAAAAAACTTAGGAAATATTAAATAAATAAACGAAACAAAAAGGTATAAAGTAAACTAAGCAATTCAGAATCATTTTTCCCATGTTTTCAAAACTTTAAATAGGCATACATTTGAAGTAAAAATTTACCTATGTAGCTTTTAAATTTAAAAATGAAAAAAAGGTAGGAAAAATTTATTCTTTGATTTATTGAAAAACTTTTTTTTTTGCTATAAATCTTAAGATTGAAATTTAAAAAAAGACTTCGGTCAACTTGACTATTATTTGTACTTCTGGCAGCTTCAATATAATATAATACTAATTACTAAACTTATGAATTATGATATGTTATATTTTGTTGTACATATTATGTATTCATAGAGTTTTTTAATTAGGATACAGAATACGTACAACATAGTTCATATCGTACTAAAATGTTTAGAAAAAAGTACAGTTTGATGAAGGACAGCTTTAACTCGAATTTTGGGTTCTTGACTTCAATAAATATATGTATATGTTTAGAAATATGTATTTATTAGAATAATATTTATATGTATTTAGAATTTTAATTTAATTTAACTGTACCAATTTATCCTCTCTTTAAAGCGGCTTAAGCTATAGAAATAAAACTCAAAAATCGGTATTAACAACGTTTTAATAATTAAGAAAAATTATAAATTTTTTTAAGCAAATTTCAAGCGCAAGAATTGTTGACAACGCTGTTGGCATAATTTTTATTATGTATAGTCTAATATAATTTACACAAAACGAATTTTATATGTTAACTTAAAAGCAAAAATAGCTCGAATTTCGAGCACAGGGCGATACTAGTTAAATATAAAATCCCCTATCATACTAATGTTGTAAACGAGTCTTTCTCAGCCTTTCTTTCTCAAAAGTGGCTGGTATTATTATTTAATATTATAATATAAGTTAAAAATTTTATATTTTTATTGGATATGGTTCAACCAGGGGTTGAATCTGAGATCGCTCAAGGATTAAATTATGAAACAAAAATATTTAAAAAATATTATTATTGAAATAATAAATTACAATTTGGCCTTATTTCCATTATTCTAAAAAAAAAATTAATAGTCCTTATTTCAATTCGGAATGAGAAATAAAGCCCAGTTGAAGAATTTTCGCAATTTAGGTTTTATTTCTCTTTAAAAGTTAAATAAAGTTTAATAAGCTTTAATTCTGTAGGACATATTTCCTTCTGTCATATTAATATTAATTACTGTAATATAATTTTACAGGAATTCACAGAAGTTAGAAAGAATTTTAAAATTTTACATTTTTAACAAAAGATGAACCTTCTAAAAATATTTAAGTAAAATTTTAGCAGAAATGACAAAAATGCCAGCGGAAATGAGAAAATTCCTAATAATTGTGACATATCTCCTAACATTTAGCGTTGACATTACAGTTTTATAATTTCTGAATTTGTTTAAATTATATTACTAGGACTTTTGACATTTTCGTTTTTGAAGATTTGACATTTAGGAGATTAATTTATTTATTATGACATTTAGTCTACTTTTTCAAATATAATCATAATTTGTCTTAGTGCAAGATAAAAATTGTAAAATCCATAAGTTGCCTTCTCTAGTCGAAATATAAAATACTTATGAAAGTCGGCTACTCTACTTAATCAAAATAAGTTCATATGTATATTGAAACAATAATCTTCAACTGAGTAAATCTAATTAATTCATTTATTTTATAAATACAAATTTTCAATTCCGCATAATTTGTTAAAAGTTAAACTATTCACCGGTGGCGCGAAATAAAGCCATAAAATGAAATTATGGCTTTATTTCACATTCAAATGCGCAATAAAGCCATATCGAGAATTTTTTTGCGTACGGCTTTATTTCGCATTCATATGCGAAATTCATATCATTTTCGAAAATTTTACGAAATAAAGCCATATAGTAAAATTGATACAAATTCTAGTTTAATAGTAAACAAAGTAAAAAAAAATAGAAATTGATAATTAAGTGCAGTTATAAATGATAAATACAGGGTGTTTCGCTAATAACCTGCCATAGAACTAGGGGTTATTCTAGGGTTCAAAACAAACAAAAAATGCTTCTAATAATAATGATACCTAATTCATTCAAAAAATTAATAAGTTCCTAATTTTTTTTAATACACTGTAATAAAACATGTTAAATAATTTTATATTTTCATTACGGGGGCTGCCGCCCCCGAACCCCCCTAACTCAATTATTGAAGCTAGATTTTGAATCCAACACTAAAATGAAAAGAATGGTATAAGAATTCGGATACCTAATTCATTCAAAAAATTAATAAGTTCCTAATTTTTTTAATACACTGTAATAAAACATGTTAAATAATATTATATTTTCATTACGGGGGCTGCCGCCCCCGAACCGCCGCTAACTCAATTATTGAAACTAGATTTTGAATCCAACACTATAATGAAAAGAATGGTATGAGAATTCGGCATAGCTATTTCATACAAAAAATAATCAAACCTAATTAATAAATATAAATATTCTGGAAAAAGCGGCAATCCTGCTTTTGAATCCAACTCCAAAATCCCTCCTAATTGAGAATCCCACATATACACATATATAAATATTCTGGAAAAAGCGTAAAACCCTGCTTTTGAAACCAACTCTAAAATGAAAAGAATGGTATAAGAATTCGAATACCTAATTCATTAAAAAAATTAATAAGTTTCTAATTTTTTTAATACAATTAATTAATTAATTTAATTTAATTAATAAGTTTCTAATTTTTTTAATACACTGTAATAAAACATGTTAAATAATATTATATTTTCATTACGGGGGCTGCCGCCCCCGAACCGCCACTAACTCAATTATTGAAGCTAGATTTTGAATCCAACACTAAAATGAAAAGAATGGTATAAGAATTCGGATACCTAATTCATTAAAAAAATTAATAAGTTTCTAATTTTTTTAATACACTGTAATAAAACATGTTAAATAATATTAGGTATATTTTCATTACGGGGGCTGCCGCCCCCGAACCCCCGCTAACTCAATTATTGAAACTAGATTTCGAATCCAACACTAAAATTAAAAGAATGGTATAAGAATTCGGATACCTAATTCATTAAAAAAATTAATAAGTTTCTAATTTTTTTAATACACTGTAATAAAACATGTTAAATAGTATTATATTTTCATTACGGGGGCTGCCGCCCCCGAACCCCCGCTAACTCAATTATTGAAGCTAGACTTTGAATCCAACACTAAAATTAAAAGAATGGTATAAGAATTCGGATACCTAATTCATTAAAAAAATTAATAAGTTTCTAATTTTTTTAATACACTGTAATAAAACATGTTAAATAATATTATATTTTCATTAAGGGGGCTGCCGCCCCCGAAGCCCCGCTAACTCAATTATTAAAACTAGATTTTGAATCCAACACTATAATGAAAAGAATGGTATGAGAATTCGGCATAGCTATTTAATACAAAAAATAATCAACCTTAATTAATAAATATAAATATTCTGGAAAAGGGGGCAATCCTGCTTTTGAATCCAACTCGAAAATCCCTCCTAATTGAGAATCCCACATATACACATATATATAAATATTCTGGAAAAAGCGTAAAGCCCTGCTTTTGAATCCAACTAACAATCCCACATATACACATATATAAATATCCTGGAAAAAGCGGCAATCCTGCTTTTGAATCCAACTCTAAAATCCCTCCTAATTGAGAATCCCACTAATACACATTAATAAATATTCTGGAAAAAGCGTAAAACCCTGCTTTTGAAACCAACTCTAAAACTCCTTAAATAAAAAAGTTTGGAAAATTAAATTGCTTCTATTTTCACAAATAAAATTACATTTTTAAATGGCCATATGGCTTTATTTCGCAATTGAATGCGAATTAAAGCCATACGCGAAAAAATTGGCGATATGGCTTTATTTCGCATTTGAATGCGAAATAAAGCCATAATGTCATTTTATGGCTTTATTTCGTATGGCTTTATTTCACGGCGCCCAATATTTTTAGATGAGTTTGGGAGCAGCTTTTCCTGTTGGAAATCGTAATGTATTTCAGTTTAATTTTAATCAATGCACTAATTGTGAAGGTGGTAATTATGTAAGTGAAACAACTACTACAACGACAACAACAACAACTGTGGCACCGACTGTTGGAGGTCGATATCAAGTATCCGGATATATTGACGTCGAAAATGAAATAAACAATATTAAAATCGAAAATGAAATGAAACTATTATAATTATAGAGCTAAATATATGTTAAAAATAATTTATATAATAATTTGAATTAATTAATATGAAGTGTTAAGGTTTAAGAAAGATTTTATACCTAAATACACAGTTAACCAAAAAATTCTGAAAAAAATAAATATATGTCTTAGCTTCATTGAAGTGAAGTCAAAACTTTTTTTTGAAATTTATCACAAAAGTTTTTAATTATAAGTTCTCCTACTTGTCAGTTGTCAACTACATGTTAAGTTCGAACTTTTCTTATGACTATCAGCAGTTTCGTTTTCTAGGACATTTTAAAATAAATTATCTGGTAAATTTAAAATTCAAATGAAATATTTTAATTAAATTTTTAAATTTCAATTATTTGAATTTTTATTAACAGAATATTTGAAAACTAGCTGTTGGCCCGTCACAGAATGACGGAATGTTAATTGAAAGAAAACCTTTTTCTAATAAGAATTATTTCTAATTTCATTATATACATGTATATATATTGTATATCAATATTATTTTCTTAAATAAAGTCGAAACTGTTACATTTTGTAATACGTAGATTATATTTCGATTCTAGTAATTGATACACAAAAGAAAATGACTTATATAACTTCTTATTGTTTCTTAAAAATTTGAAGATGAATAATAAGTTATGTAGTCTACCTTTTGTATGTTTTAAATTTGATAAAATTTCGGGGTCGTAAGTTCAAATCCCTTCTTGGTGAACTTTTTTTTTTAATTTCAATTAATTTATTTTTTTATTCATTTACGTACTCAAATTTTAAATTTTTAAATTTAAATTCGATAAAATTGTTTGTTAAAAGATTTGAAATTTTTTTATAGGTTTATTTTGTTTCAATAATGATCTATTAACTTTATGTAGACATATTTTTAAAATGTTGCTAAGCTCTGTATATTGTTTCATAACCTTTGTTTAGATTCAAATCGAAATGCTTGTATGTTGCCAACATTCTACAATGACCTACTCAACATCTTTAATTATGTACTTATTTTTATGGACATAAAATTGAATTATGTATTGAGTTTTGCATTATCAAAAGCAAATTAAATTTTTGATTTTTTATATTATACCTACCTAGTTGAGTAAAAAAAATATATTTGCTTTGATTACTAAGGTGCAGTTCATTTGGCTTTATTTCAGGGATGAGATGAGGGAAGCTTTGAAATTGCTTTGAAACATTGCCTGCTTCATTTGCTTTCCAAAGCAAAAAGCAAGCAACGCAACAAAGCGTAAGTTTGGCCTTCGCCATTATTTCAGTTTTTAACTGAAACTAATGAAGACTTACTACAAAACTGTTCATGTGAAGCAAAGTCTTAGTTTTTTATACCAAAATGATTTACTATTTATTTAAAATTCTCAGAAAATCTTCTGTGATTTTTAAAACTGAAATCAATTTTTTCATAAACTAAAAAAATTTTTTTTTTGTTTATTTTTTTTTTATTAAAAATTAATAAAATATTTTTTGGCCTGCTTATGATAATTTATGATATTTTATTTTCTAAAATAAAACACATTCAACAAAACATTAATATTTTATTTTTTAATAATTGAACACATCCAACAAAACACATTTAATTGAATGCGTTTGTTACACCTCATTCTAGACAAATATATTAATAATAATAATAATAATAGGTACCTAAACAAAAAGTTTAAAAATTATTGTATTTCAAAAAGATTTATTATTTAAATAAATTTGAATCATATTATTTAAATAAATTTGAATCATATTCTAATGATAATCCCATTTTAAATAATCACATCTTCTGGCTATTTTGTGACTATTTTATAAATGTTAAATTATGATTAAGTTTTTGGAATAGCGAAAATCTAATAAAAAGTCACAACAACGAATTTATGATTGTGTTGTGTTGAATTATGATGTCGTTACGACAGTTTCCGGAATAGAGCTGATAGTTGAATATTTAAATAAGTATAATAATAATTTATAATTTTTATTCTAAAAAATAATTAAACAAGAAGAGAATTTTAAGAATTTTTAAGGAAATTTTATTATCATCTATACATTTTATTCATTGATATTTCATTATTCGATTGAAAATAAAAAAAAAATTATGATTTTTAAAGTTTAAAATACGTTAAAATTGTTAGTTAAAATGTCTGTGCAAATTAAAAATGATTTTTTTTTATTTTTTAACCGAAAATCAAAGCTCAATTTGATTGTTTTTGAATATTTTTTAAAATTAATATGGTGTCAAAATGATTTTTTCATTTTGTATTTAAAACATTTATTTTGAATGAAGCTCTAATATCAGCTACACATTAATGTTCTGATGTTCCCACTTTATAATTATACATAATATTTTTTCAATTTATGAAATAAAGCTTAATTATATTTATTTTTTGTTTAAAATAAAAAAGGTTGAAGGGAGAAGTTCAGAACTTAGCTTTTCTCATTGCCAATTATATTCTTAATTTTCTCGAGCAACTAATTCTGTGGATTTGAATATTTTTAACCCAAACAGAAACAAGCTTCGGAAGGAACAGTGACTGAAAATTTAGTTTATAAGGAAAGAAAGTTCTTTTGTAACACTTTTATATTCATCAATCAAGCTTTAAAAATAACATAGAGAAGTGGTGTTACTGAGGAAACCTCGCAGTTAAAACAAGGAAGAGTGTGGTAGAGTAGACTGTATCAACTCTGGGACCGTTATATAAATATTATATCATCCGGTCTATCACTTTTGGCAAAATTTTCAGACACGCAGCTTCATTAGGTGTAGAGTAATGCTCATATAGAAAAATGAGATGTATCAAGATCGGATTTAGACTGACCGATAGTGAATATTTACATTACTTAAATAATTTTTTGTTCTATAGATCACTATAATTCCATCAAGACTCGTTTAATTTATAAGCATCCTATCAATATTTTGATTTCGACTCTTTAACCAGCAATAGGAATTCTGACCACCAAGTTTGTTAAATGTGAGGAATATTTAAAGGAATGGAAGTTTTAATTGTGAAAAGAAGACACAAAATTGTTTTGTGTCGTATCGAAAATAAAAAATATTTTGATTCTCTTTTTTGCTTAATGTAACGGTATTAAACTTCTATTTAATCTGTTGATCCAGGGGTTAGAGTCAATGAAATTTTAAGAAAGAAGTATCATTTTAAATTAATGACGTTAGTATAATTATTAATTCAGGCATCAAAGAGTAAACCTTGAAACATAATTATAAAACTATGAATAAAATTGAAGTACTATTAAAACTTTAAAAGAATATACAAATAACCTATATCTGATGATTCAACATCTTATTTTATTTATTTTTTTATTTGTTTTCCCCTCCTTTAACGAGAATAATTTTCAATAAAGTATATTTAATCTAGGCTTTAATTTCTTTGATCGTTAAATTCAATAAGCTGTTTAATACTCAGCTGTAGCTATTGTATAAGATAATAAATACACCAATAATTAAGTGAGGCATGTATTATTTTAAACAAGAGTTATTTATATATTTTTATTAAATCTTATTTTATATTACGATATAATTATACAATTTTATGATATTTGAAGTGTTTGGAGATAAATAGATATTATATGATCAGGATTGGTATAAAGTGAGTGTCGGCAATTTTAATTCTCAAAGAAAGACATAATTGATTCATTAACACGTCAAACGTTTTCAATTGTGTACATTTAATTAGTTAAGTTTTATCAATAAGTTATACAAAACTTTAAATAATGATAGATTCTTAGAGAATAAAAAAATTTTTCTATTTATATAAATATGCTAACTTTGACTAAAACTAGTTGGTGAACATTTTTCATCCAAGCAGACAATTAATTAAGGTAATTTCAATTCTGGCACTTTTCGCTTTCAATAACTGAAATTTTAAATTAGGATCATATAAAATTTTTTATGTGTTTAACTGGAATTATGTAAATGAAACCGTACATTTTTCCAAACAATATGTTATTTACTTTAAGACTAGTTTCATGAAGCGCTCAAAATTCGAACTGGTTTCGCACTCAAATAATTTTATATATTCTAAAACAAATAATTGAGTCCCGACCGGCAATTTTGTCACTGGATAAGCCGATTAATATAAATAATATATCAAAATTGTGATTGTGAAGTTCAGAAGCAATAATAGGAATACAAATACAAAAGCGCTACAGGCTGTAAATGCAATTGCATATTAATGCGCAAATTTAAATTTGAAATTCCTATTCATCCATAAAAGCATAATCACATACAAAATTAGCTGGGGTAAACTACAATTAAACAAAAACAATGCGTTATCGTCCTGTTTGCTAATGAAAGTTTAATTACACTGCCAGTAAGGAGAAATTTTGATTTACACAGTTTAGATTTTCATTCCTTAACTATATGTTATCATTAAAACCACTAATAAGCTTGAAATTCTTATCTCGGCAGAGTCATCGAAAAACCGAGTATCCAAAATTCTCGGTAGAGGCACATCCAGATGATGTGACAGTTAGTCATATTGATTTTTACAAAAAAAAATATCTGGTGCATGCATCGTTACTGTTCAAAACAGAAGTTAGCAAGGCAATTCAACAGTTAAACAATTATCTTCATCGGAATTATCACATTGATTTACAATAAATTGGAAATTATCTGGATCTGCTGCAGACAAAGCTAATGTAGCGCATATCAAATATTAAAACTTTAAATAAAATTGAAGTTAAAATGTTAAAATTAAAATATTTACATATTTATATTTATTTATTAATTTATTAGTTTAATAAAAACTTTTACAAATAATATTACATTAACATTTACTTCAAATTATAATCCAGTGTTAAGAATATTAGTTCTATTATAAGCAGTAAAAAAAATAAATAAATTTATCAATCATTAAATAAAAAGATCAATTAGAATTCTGAGACAAAATATACAAGCTTGAAATATTAAAAAAAATTTAAAATTTAAAAAAATGAAAAAAAAATTTAAAATTTATTCCTAATCTCATCCTTCACCAATTTAATAAATTGGTTAATATTTCTTTCTAATTTAATACTACTCGGCATTTCATTAAAAATTTGAACTCCCTTATACATAACTGAATTTTTTGTTGCCACCTTATTGAATCTGTGCAGTCTAAAGTTGTTGGAATTCCGAAGATTATAGTTAGTTACTTCACTGACATATGTTAAATTGTTTGCTAAATATCGAGGTAAAAGATTGTTTTTAATTTTAAATATAAAAACTAGTACCTTGAAAATGGCTCTTTGGATGACACTCATCCAATTCAGTCTTGTATTCATCTGCCATAACGAAGTGTATCGGTCACATTTTAATATAACTCTCATAGCTTTGTTTTGAAGGACTTGTAATCTTGTGATAAATTCCGATTTAGTACAGAAGATAATTGATGCTGAGTAATCAAAATGGGGAAGTATTAGCGAGTTATATAATAAAATTACTGTTTTTTGATCAATAGTATTTCGAAGTCTTCCTAAAAAACCAATTTTCTTGGATATTTTGTTACTTATTCCATTGATATGTTCATCAAAACTTAATTTATTATCAATAATAAAACCTAAAAATATTTACCACCTCAATTTGTTCATTGCCTATTTTTATAATTGGATTATGTTTGGAGTTAAAAATCATACATTTGGTTTTATTAATATTTAATTTTAATTTATTCATATTTATCCAATTATACACATCTTTTAGATCCTCATTTAGCTTACTTTCGATTTCTTTAAAATTTTTCCCAGCTATGTATATAAGACAATCATCAGCAAATAGTGACACTTTACTAAATTTTAAAGCCTCCTTTATATTATTTATATATATTAAAAAAAGAACGACACCCAGTACGGATCCCTGGGGAACACCAAATTCATCAAACATGGAAGATCACGTAACATCATTTATCCGAACCCTTTGTTTCCTCTGAGAAATGAAACTCTTAAACCAATCATGTTCTTTCCCTAATACACCATATTTTGCCAGCTTGTTTAAAAGAATTTCTCGATCTACAGTTTCGAACGCGCGTTTAAAGTCCAGAAATATTGTCAGAACTATGTTACCTGCGTCCATCTCTTTCTTCCATTCAAATGTTGTCCAATTAAAAGCAGTGCCACAGGAATGACCCTTTCTGAAACCTGATTGTTCAGGTATCAAAATGTTGTTTTTTTCAAGGTGATCTTCCAGTTGTTTAAATACTAATCTTTCCAAAATTTTCTCAAATAAAGACATCATGTTAATAGGCCTAAAATCCTCGCATTTATTTGAATTTTTTATTTTTGCTATCGGAACTATAATTGATTGCTCCAACTTTCCGGAAAAACACCATTCGCTAATGGACAATTAATTATATTCAATAAGTGAGGTCCTATTATTGCCAGTGAATGTAAAAACATTTGAATATTTAATCCAAAAGAGTCCTTTTTATTTTTCATATCTTTAAGCGTTAGTTCAAATTCAACATCCGTTACTAAATGAAAATTAAATCTATTATACAATGCATTAATGTTATCACTATATTGAACATTTTGTATGGAATCATGTATTTCTTTTATACTTTCAATAAAGTATTTGTTAAACTCCTCTGTAATTAGCAGTACATTTTTTATTGTTTTACCATTAAAATTAATTTCATTAATAACATCATGATTATTTTCATTAAGTACTAGCTTTTTAATATTTTTCCATAATGTACGCTGGTCACTTCCACAAGTTATAATTTTTTTTTTAATAAAATTTTGTTTTGCTTGTATAATTTTATTTTTATAATTATTTCTGATGTTTAAATATTGATTCCAACACTCATGGTTTTAAATATACATATATAAATATACATTATTGAAACATTTTATATTTAGAAAAATATTATTTGTTTAACCTCAACTTAGAGAGGTATATATTTATAATATACATATCTATTAAAAATAATTTTGATTTTGAATCCTAACCTTATATCTCTTCAAATTTCAAATCCAGTATAAAAATTCTGGCAAAGGAAATACACTTTACGGCGACGTTTCATATAGCACCGGGCCATAATGCTCCCAAGAGTTACAACATATTTATTTTCTGGGCAATATAATCTACTAGTGGTTAGACAAATTACCCCTAGCCAAACTATGTCTAAATGAATCACTTAAAATTGAGAGCAATATATCCCACCAGTTATGGGTCATAACATCGCAAAAATGTTTAGGATCATATGACTCACCAAACATAAAATTTATTTTAACAGCTTTTATAGAACTAACTCATGGTTAAAGGATATCCTGGAAGCTTGGGAGCTAACAACAGTTCACATTCCTTCTAAGTTTGCAATTTCCTTTGGCAAACAGGCAGGAAGTAGAACTGACTAGAATAATAGAAGATTATTTGAAACTTGGTGAAAATTTTATTGCTAATAATTATATTATGGTATTTTTATTTAACAACTATTTTAGGTGAGTATTATAATATTATAAATTATGGAATTTTGACCCGTTTTGGGAGGTTATAAAATAAAAAAATATCAAAAATTATTATGGTGATATATTCCCCAATTTAGGGACATTATGAAGAACACCGATAATAAGACATTGGGTCCAAATTGATTTTCATATACGGCACGGGACTTATAAATAATAGATTGTTTACTACTTATTTTTCCATGATTTAATTAAATCCGATCTTAGTTAAATATATTTTACATTAATTACCTATATTTATATTATTTATAAGCATTATATAATGAGTTAAGTCTGGAGTGTATATAGAGATAATTTTTTTTAATAGTGTAATGTATATAGTCCTATGATATACAGATTGTGTGGCAGTTGCACAAAATCAAACTTTAAGAACTTAAAACTTTGAAAAAATGTTAATGTTGTAATATAACTTGCTCCGTTCCAAAAATAATTGGAATTCTCTTTATCTTATTAGTTTAAAAGCTATGAAAATTAGTTCTGAAAATTAGTATGGCAGCTTTCGGAAGGCCAAGTCTTTATACCCGTATGACTCTAGGTCAAAGGTTATAATAAATTTTCCATTACGTTTGTGACGCAGAGATGAAGGGGGGATGATATAGACTGAAGTGTATGGATCGGATCAGAATCAAAAAAAAAAAATTGATTTAGCTCTCTTGGTTTTCAAAATTTGCAACATAATAAAATAATTTGATTGGCAGCTTTTCGAAGTAGTGGACTGCTTTTGAAGTAGTCGTCCGATTTAAATAAAAAATAGTATGAAAGCTACAAATATTTATACCCCAAAATTGCATTAAGTGCAAGCGTATACCACAACTAGTATTGTGTCTGTAACGGACATAAGGAAAAAGGTTATTAATGAAAATTTATATAATATATTTTTATACTAGGACGCCTCTTGACTCAATTTTCGGATGTCTGTTCGTTCGCATGATAATTCGAAAAACATAATTCTGTACAGATGAAACTTGAAGGTTATCAATGACGAAAAACAGGTAGGTATCTTGAAAGTGCAGATTCAGATACTGTAACCTTCCAAACAAATAAAGAGCAGACAGGCTAAACGTCCCGTCGACTAAAATAATGCTTTCAATTTGCTATAAAAGGGTTTTTTAAAATTTCCCTTATGTTCCCGAAGTTTGATATGAACTTGAGTAGTTTTTCTAGATTATTGCCAAATGTCTCGCAATGTATTTTCGAAATAATTCGTAAGAATGGAGAAAATTCTAAACTACTTTTTGGTTCACTTACAAAATACCGGAATTGTTTAAATTGCAAAATACCGTTACCTTTTTTAAACTTCAAAAATGTAATTATTATTTGCAAAATAAATAGCGCCAAAATTACGAATTCCAGAATCTTATTTTTTGACAATTAAATTGAGCACAAGTTACTAAAGCTGGAAAGAATGTTTGCAAATTTATTTATAGCTCTTTTAACAAATAATGGGGAAATTTTTGTAAATAAAAATTAATTAGGTTTACACAGTTGAAGGTTACTATCGTGTCAATCCCAATATACTTATTTTGATTGATTATAGAATAGCCGACTTTCAGTACTATTCAAAATGTCAAACATCGAAGTGACTATTTACGATTTGTATAACATTTATGATTATAATTTAAAATTAAAGTCCCAATGATATGGTAGGTAAACCAAGCACAAGCCATTAATTTTAACTAAAAGTAAAAGCCATAACGACACCATTAGACAGACTAGTCATTGCCATTGCGTAGCCTATTCGTTGCCAGTGTTTCTGCAACTATTAGAAAAGAACAAATCAAAATCGTTGATTTTGCAGCGAACTAATAAAATCCCTCCTTATTCAGAATCTGTTGTTTATACATATGTATAAAAAAATATTTTGAAAAATGTTAGTACCAAATTTTTGAATCCAACTCTAAAAACCCACCCAATTCGGGAAAACGTATACATACATAAATGTTCTATCCTTAAATCAAAATTAAAACCTATTCGCTTTGTAAGGAAAAAAAAATTATTTTTAAATTTTAGTAAATTTTATAATTTAAATTTTCTTTTTCCAGATTTATACGACATCAACTGCACCTCATCCAAATCATGGTAATTCATTTCAGATTAATTTTAATCAATGGGCTAAATGTGGAGAGACTGTTCCTAGTAGTGAAGATAGTGTATATTTTAAAAATGTTTAGACCAAAACCAAATTTGATTACGTACATATATAGCTTTTGGTTATTACCAGATTTCTTCTATATAGTTCCATATGGGAGTTATCTATTTATAAAAGAAAATATAAAAATTGTGTGTCAGCTTTTAGAGCTGTTTACACAAACCATTGAACTTAATGCAGGCATCAAACTAACTTCTTTTAACAAAATATATCTGCACAGCTTCTTTAGATATTTAGGCATATGTTCATATTGGCAAAAAAATTTTATTGCTGCTACTCGAATCCATTGAGCAATCAGTTCTAATTTAAATACCTTAATGCTTATTTCATAAAAAAAAATTTATAAAATTTTAAAATACTAACTTCTGTAGTTTTTGAGTTATCCTACGGGCAAACGGGCGAACATCAACAAGGAGTAACAGCTCTCATGTATAGCTAAATCGACTGAATTTTTGATTCTGATATGATCTAAGTCATGCGCGTTCTACCTTCATGCTCATATAAAAATTTATAGAAGATTCTTCATTTTTATTCATACTTTACAATGTTTTCCTATTTTAACCAGCAGCAAATTAGTAAGATACTATAGTTTCAGTAAGTGTTCGAAATTTGAGCAATTTTTGCCATACTTTCTATATTTAGTCTGTAGCTTCGTACTGTATAAATCGTGTAAAGCTGAAGCGTTTTCACTTCGCCATTAAAAAAAAAGTATTTCTCAGCAGTTGTGCATTTGGATAAGTACTAACAAAATTTTTAATACTACGGACTTTTTTGGCTGAAACATTTAATTTATGTTTTTTAGCCCCGTGTTTAGGAGCTGTAAATTCAAATTTTACTATTTTTAAACACGTGTAACTTGAATATCTGTCCAAATTTTTTTTTAGTAATATGCAATATTCAAAGCTCCAACATTACGTTTCTACATGTGTCAAAGGTTTTCTTAATTTTCAAGGTTGACGAAGCTACAGATTGCCCAAATTCCGCAAAAGCCCTATATAACAAGAGTTCTACAAAATACATTTTCAATCTGAATTAAATACATTTTCAATCCAGAGTTTATCAATTTTTTTAAATAAATTTAAAAATTACTAAAATCAAAAAATCAGAATTAAATTTAGAGGAAACCTTAATTCATCACTATATAAGGGACCCGTAAGGTTAAATTAGGTTGGGAATTTATTAAAGAATGACAAATTGTTGGCAAAAATAACTTTGAAATAAAGAACTGTGCTTGATTAACGACGTCTATTAACGACGTCTAAATGGAAATTTTTAATACTTAAATTTTCATATTGTTGTACAAGGTGCAAGTTTTATTCTAAGTTATAACTTGCCGTAAGTGATCTGGTGCAGAATCAGAACTCCCAGGGTCATAAGTCCCTTAGGTATTTATGTTCCACTAAGTGAAGCTAACGACCCAGAGACTTATGAACCTGGGAATTCTGACCATGCACCAATGATTCCTATAGTGTCTGATATTTAAAAAAAAATATTTTAAAAAATTACTGCATCTGAATATAGTTAGAGATTAAATTTATTATAAAAAAAAAATTGTTTTTAAAATTGGATTAAATTTTATTTATTAATTAATCGGAATATTTTTTTTTTTTTTTTAAATGCATAACATGAATAATTATAATACATAAAATATTCATGCGAATGACGGCCATAATGAAGGTGCTCATGTAGACTACCCCCATGATCCTCCTGGTAATGTTATATTTCCTGTTAAAGTTCCCGTTGCAGTTGTTATAGGGAGATTATCTCCAGTACTAATGTCATTATCTCCACAATCAGCGCATTGGTTAAAATTAAATTCAAAAAAATTATCTTGATTTGGAATTGGTACAGCTGATGAAAGACAAATCTGGAAAATAAAGATTTAGATTAAAAAATTGCTCTTGTAATTTAAAAATTATTAGTTTCTTTAATTACAAAAGCAAATATTAAGAAAATAAAAAACTTCATGTTATTTTTTTGATATCTCTTCAGTTGAATGAAAATTACTAAAATTTCACTAAAAACTTTTAACTTTATATAAGCAGAAAAATAATCTTTCAATGCTTAATTACCAAAAATAAATTCATATTATTAGATTTACACAGTTGTATATTAGTGTGTCAATAAAAATTAATTATAGTTAAAAGCACCGCCTTTCCATCTTGGCTATAATTCCGTCTTAGAGATGGAAAACTTTGAAAAAAATTTAAACTTAACTTATTTAAATAATTTTTTATAATACATAAGATATTTCTTTATAATAAAAATAAATTCAATATAATAAATTTGACAGACTTGTCATAAATATCATACCTGTAAAGGCTAGAAACCAAACTAACCTATATAAGATCCGTTAGAGTTTAATAATTTTTAGAAAGAACCTCAATCTAAGGGACATTGACAAACTAAACTAGTTTTATGCCTCCATCGCAGTTTTATGCAACACTTGACTTGAGTAAGAAATAAGAAAAAGAAATAACGCTTGAATTGAATAAGAAATAAATTCATTAAACTGAAGTCAATACTGTCGGTTAGGAGTATTTTCTATGAAAAAATACCTAATTTTTAGATATGACAAAACTTCTAATAATAAATACAAATTTCCTAAAAGAAATGACAAAACGCCTTATAATTATAAAATTTTATAAAACACATAATGAACCAAAATTCCTAAAAGTTAAATAAAAAAATTAAAGAACTTTTTAGTGCTGTCACATAATGTATTTTATTAATGTTAATTACTGTCAATATATGTCGGAGAGACATGTATTTATGCATATATATTTTTTTTTCCTGTTACTCCTTGTTGATCTGCTTCCAAGTTTGCCCGTTTTTAATATTCTAAGTTCAGCCGTGGCTGTTCGACGCCAGGTGTTGTTGGGTCGGCCGCGCCTTCTACTATCTCGGAGGTTCCATTCTAGGGCCATTCTTGTTATGTTAGTTCGTGGTTTCTCAGAGTGTGGCCTATCCACCCTCGATTTGGGTCATTACCGGTACTGCGCCTGTTAGCTGCCATAAGCCCTTATTACTGATGGTGTTGGGCCAGAAATATTTCATATGTTTCTTTGGTATTTATTCGCGAATACTTGGAGATTTTATATAATGTTGTTTGTAGTCAGCCAAATTTCACTACCATAGAGAAGTGTTGCCATCCAACATGCTTTGAATGTTCTAAACTTCCTTTTTCTATTTATTTGATAGTTTTTCCATATTGGGCTTAATTCACCAAAGGCGGCTCTGGCATTTATGTATGTAATCAACTTTTACCAAATTATTTAAATAAACCGAAATATGTGCATAACGTTGTTTAGATATTAATTTATTTACAATCCCCTACCACAATACTAATATTGTAAACGAGTCTTTCTCAACCTTTCTTTCTCAAAAGTGGTTGTTATTATTATTTAATATTATAATATAAGTTAAAAATTTTATATTTTTATTGGATATGGCTCAACCAGGGTTTGAATCTGAGATCCCTTATGGATTAAATTATGAAACAAAAACATTTAAAAATATATTATTATTGAAATAATAAATAACAATTTGGCCTTATTTCCATTATTCTAAAATAAAAATTAATAGTCCATATTTTAATTCGGAATTAGAAATAACTCCCAGTTGAAGAAATTTGGGCTTATTTCTCTTTAAAAGTTAAATCAAATTTAATAAGCTTTAATTCTGTAGGCCATATTTCCTCCTGTCATATTAATATTAATTACTGTAATATTAATTTTACAGGATTTCACAGAAGTTGGACAAATTTTTAAAATTTTATATTTTTCTAAAAATATTTAAGTAAAATTTTAGCAGAAATGACAAAAATGCCAGCGGAAATGAGAAAATTCCTAATAATTGTGACATATCTCCTAACATTTAGCGTTGACATTACAGTTTTATAATTTCTGAATTTGTTTAAATTATATTACTAGGACTTTTGACATTTTCGTTTTCGAAGATTTGACATTTAGGAGATTTATTTATTTATTATGACATTTAGTTTACATTTTCAAATACAATCATAATTGTCTTAGTGCAAGATAAGAATTGTAAAATCCATAAGTTCCCTTCTCTAGTCTAATCATAAAATACTTATGAAAGTCGGCTCATCTTCTTAATCAAAATAAGTACATATGTATATTGACACAATAATCTTCAACTGAGTAAATCTAATTAATTCATTTATTTTATAAATACAAATTTTCAATTCCGCATAATTTGTTAAAAGTTAAACTATTCACCTACTTCTTAAGTAGCTATAAATAAATTTGCAAACATTCCTTCCAGCTTCAGTAACTTTTTTTCAACTTAGTAGTCAACAAAAAAAACAATATTATGAAATTCGCAATATTAGCATTATTTATTTTTGTAATTTTTTTTATTTTTATTTAGTTTTTTGAATTTAATTAATAATTTTTTTAAATAATATGGGCTTTTTTTGATAAAAATGTAACGGTATAAAAATTCATTAGGTTTCCATGAATTTAATACCGTTTTAGGATGTCGAATGCCTATCAAACAAACCAGAGAATCTTTCATATATAATTAAAATATTTCAATATTTTTAGATGAGTTTGGGAGCAGCTTTTCCTATAGGAAATCGTAATGTATTTCAGTTTAATTTTAATCAATGCACTAATTGTGAAGGTGATAATAATGTAAGTGAAACAACTACTACAACGACAACAACAACAACTGTGGCACCGACTGTTGGAGGTCGATATCAAGTATCCGGATATATTGACGTCGAAAATGAAATAAACAATATTAAAATCGAAAATGAAATGAAACTATTATAATTATAGAGCTAAATATATGTTAAAAATAATTTATATAATAATTTGAATTAATTAATATGAAGTGTTAAGGTTTAAGAAAGATTTTATACCTAAATACACAGTTAACCAAAAAATTCTGAAAAAAATAAATATATGTCTTAGCTTCATTGAAGTGAAGTCAAAACTTTTTTTTGAAATTTATCACAAAAGTTTCTAATTATAAGTTCTCCTACTTGTCAACTTCATGTTAAGTTCGAATTTTTCTTATGACTATCAGCAGTTTTGTTTTCTAGGACATTTTAAAATAAATTATCTGGTAAATTTAAAATTCAAATGAAATATTTTAATTAAATTTTTAAATTTCAATTATTTGAATTTTTATTAACAGAATATTTGAAAATAATAGGTAGATACCTAAACAAAATGTTTAAAAATTATTGTATTTCAAAAAGATTTATTATTTAAATAAATTTGAATCATATTATTTAAATAAATTTGAATCATATTCTAATGATAATCCCATTTTAAATAATCACATCTTCTGGCTATTTTATGACTATTTTATAAATGTCAAATTATGATTAAGTTTTTGGAATAGCGAAAATCTAATAAAAAGTCACAACAACGAATTTATGATTGTGTTGTGTTGAATTATGATGTCGTTACGACAGTTTCCGGAATAGAGCTGTTAGTTGAATATTTAAATAAGTATAATAATAATTTATAATTTTTATTCTAAAAAATAATTAAACAAGAAGAGAATTTTAAGAATTTTTAAGGAAATTTTATTATCATCTATACATTTTATTCATTGATATTTCATTATTCGATTGAAAATAAAAAAAAAAATATGATTTTTAAAGTTTAAAATACGTTAAAATTGTTAGTTAAAATGTCTGTGCAAATTAAAAATGATTTTTTTTTATTTTTTAACTGAAAATCAAAGCTCAATTTGATTGTTTTTGAATATTTTTTTAAATTAATATGTTGTCAAAATGGCTTTTTCAGTTTTTATTTCAAACATTTATTTTGAATGAAGCTCAAATATCAGCTACACATTTATAGTTGATACTGATGTTCCCACTTTATTATTACACATAATAAATTTATGAAATAAAGTTTAATTATATTTATTTTTTGTTTAATTTATTAAACAAGGTCTAAAATAAAAAAGGTTGACATTCTCCCTTCAGAACTTAGTTTTTCTCATTGCCAATTATATTCTTAATTTTCTCGAGCAACTAATTCTGTGGATTTGAATATTTTTAACCCAAACAGAAACAAGCTTCGGAAGGAACAGTTACTGAAAATTAGTTTATAAGGAAAGAAAGTTCTTTTGTAACACTTTTATATTCATGAATCAGGCTTTTAAAATAACATAGAGAATAAGTGTGGAAACCTCGCAGTTAAAACAAGGAAGAGTGTGGTAGAGTAGACTGTATCAACTCTGGGACCGTTATATAAACATTATATCATCCGGTCTATCACTTTTGGCAAAATTTCCAGACACGCAGCTTCATTAGGTGTAGAGTAATGCTCATATAGAAAAATGAGATGTATCAAGATCGGATTTAGACTGACTGATAGTGAATATTTACATTACTTAAATAATTTTTTGTTCTATAGATCACTATAATTCCATCAAGACTCGTTTAATTTATAAGCATCCTATCAATATTTTGATTTCGACTCTTTAACCAGCAATAGGTATTCTGACCACCAAGTGTGTTAAATGTGTGGAATATTTTAAGGGTCTGACTCCAGGGGTCTGACCCAGGAGCAATGGTTTAAATAGACGTAACGGTATTAAACTTCCCGTTAAGACCAATGTAACGGTATTAAACTTCCATTTAATCCGTTGCTCCTGGTCTCAGACTCAATCTAATTTTAAGAAAGAAGTGTCATTTTAAATTAATGACCCTTCTTTCACTATAATTATTAATTCAGGCATCAAAGAGTAAACCTTGAAATATAATTATAAAACTATGAATAAAATTGAAGTACTATTAAAACTTTAAAAGAATATACAAATAACCTGTATCTGATGATTCAACATCTTATTTTATTTATTTTTTTATTTGTTTTCCCCTCCTTTAACGAGAATAATATTCAATAAAGTATATTTAGTCTAGGCTTTAATTTCTTTGATCGTTAAATTCAATAAGCTGTTTAATACTCAGCTGTAGCTATTGTATAAGATAATAAATACACCAATAATTAAGTGAGGCATGTATTATTTTAAACAAGAGTTATTTATATATTTTTATTAAATCTTATTTTATATTACGATATAATTATACAATTTTATGATATTTGTAGTGTTTGGAGATAAATATATATTATATGATCATGATTGGTATAAAGTGAGTGTCGGCAATTTTAATTCTCAAAGAAAGACATAATTGATACATTAACATGTCAAACGTTTTCAATTGTGTACATTTAATTAGTTAACTTTTATCAATAAGTTATACAAAACTTTAAATAATGATAGATTCTTAGAAAATAAGAAATTTTTTCTATTTATATAAATATGCTATCTTTGACTAAAACTAGTTGGTGAACATTTTTCATCCAAACCGACAATAAATGAAGGTAATCACAATTCTGGCAATATTCGCATTTATAATTAAAAATAACTGAAATTTTAAATTAGAAACAAATAAAATTTTTTTAAGTGTTTAACTGAAATTATGTAGGTAAATGAAACCGTACATGTTTCCAAAAAATGTGTTATTTAATTTAAGACTAGCTTTATGAATTGTGACACAATTTTGTGACTGGATAAGCCGATTAATATAACTAATATATAAATATTGTGATTGCGAAGCTCAGAAGCAATATCAAAAGTATATCTACAATATCAAGGAACATCACAAGTACTGCACGCTCTAAATGCAATTACATATTAATGTGAAAATTTTACTTTGAACTCATAATCATCCATAAAGGCATAATGACATACAAAATTAGCTGGGGTAAGCTTCAATTAAACAAAAACAATGCGTTATCGCCCTGTTTGCTAATTAAAGTTTAATTATACTGCCAGTAAGGAGAAATTCTGCATTACACAGTTTAGATTTTCATTCCTTAACTTATTTATTAATTTCTATGAGACTCAAATACTTAATCTTTTATCTTTAATTGATACGATATGTTATCACCACAACCACTAATAAGCTTGAAATTCTTATCTCGGCAGAGTCATCGAAAAATCGAGTACCCAAAAATCTCGGTAGAGGCATCTGCAGCTGATGTGACAGTTAGTCATATTGATTTTTACAAAAAAAAAAGATCTGGCGCATGCATAGTTACTGTAGCACATATTATGATTTCAAGGTAGATTGCCAAGTAAGTTCAAAACAGAAGTTAGCAAGGCAATTCAACAGTTAAACAACTATCTTCATCGGAATTATCACATTGATTTACAATAAATTGAAAATTATCTGGATCTGCTGCAGGCAAAGCTAATGTAGCGCATATCAAAAATTAAAACTTCAAATAAAATTGAAGTTAAAATGTTAAAATTAAAATATCTACATATATAAATATACATTATTTTAAGAAACATTTCATATTTAGAAAAATATTATTTGTTCAACTGAGAGAGCTATATATTTATAATATACATATCTATTAAAAATAATTTTGATTTTGAATCCTAACTTTATATCTCTTCAAATTTCAAATCCTGTATAAAAATTTTGTAAAAGGAAATACACTTTACAGCGGCGCGTCATATATCCCCGGGCCATAATGCTCCCAAAAGTTACGACATATTTATTTCTGGGCAATATAATCTACTAGCGGTTAGACAAATTACCCCTAACAAAACGAAGTCTAAATGAATCACCTAAAATTGAGAGCAAATTTATCCCACCAGTTATGGGTCATAACATCGCAAAAATGTTTAGGATCATATGACTCACTAAACATAAAAATTATTTTTAACAGCTTTTATGGAACTAACTCATGGTTAAAGGATATCCTGGAAGCTTTTAAGCTAGCAGCAGCTCTCATTCCTTCTAAGGTCGCAAAGGAAATTGTGAAGGCAAACACTAAGGCAAGAAGTAGAACTGACCAGAATATAGAAGATTATTTGAAACCTGGTGAAAATTTTATTGCTAATTATATTATGGTATTTTTATTTATATTACATAAAAACTATTTTAGGTGAGTATTATAATATCCTAAATGATGGTATTTTGACCAGTTTTGGGGGGTCATAAGATTAAAAAATATCAAAAATTATTATGGTGAAATATTCACCAATTTAGGGACATTATGAAGAACACCAATAATAAGACATTGGGTCCAAATTGGTTTTCATATACGGCACGGGACTTATAAATAATAGATTGTTCCCTACTTATTTTTTCCATTAATTAATTTAAAAATCCGATCTTAACTAAGTATATTTTACATTAATTACCTATATTTATATTATTTATAAGCATTATATAATAAGTTAAGTCTGGAGTGTACATAGAGATAATTTTTCTTAACAGTGTAATGTAAATAGTCCTCTGATATACAGTCAGTGTCCCAGCATTGTGTGGCAGTTGCACAAAATCAAACTTTAAGAACTTAAAACTTTGAAAAAATGTTAATGTTGTAATATAACTGGTTCCGTTCCAAAAATAATTGGAATTCTTTTTATCTTATTAGTTTAGAAGCTAGGAAAATTAGTTCTGAAAATTAGTATGGCAGCTTTCGGAAGGCCAAGTCTTTATACCCGTATGACTCTAGGTCAAAGGGTATAACAAATTTTCCATTACATTTGTGACGCAGAGAAGAATGGGGGTTGATATAGACTCAAGTGTATGGATCGGATCAGAATCGAAAAAAAAATTGGTTTAGTTATGTATGTCCGTCCGCACGATAACTCAAAAACTAAAGGAGCTAGGATCTTGAAATTTTCGCAAAATTGTTTTTTTCGTCATCGCTATTTAATCCAGCCATTTTGATCTATGGGTTCGGGTAGCTGCCATACAACTTATTTTTTTATATAAGCATTTATCTGTACCTATTACAGATGCGTATCTGAAATTTTGCCAAAAATAGTTTAGTGTAATGGCCAAAGTTACTGCGAAATTTTGTTGGTCTACTGCAGACGGTTCGAGTAGCTGCCTTACAACTCCTTATTTTATATGAGCTAATTACACTACACCTAATAAAGCTGGTATGTTTGAAATTTTGCCAAAACTAATTAATGTTTGTAATAATAATGATATAATGCGTCATGCGGGTATCCTAGAGTTGACACAGTCTACTCTGCTACACTTTTCCTCGTTTTTTAAATAAAATAAGTAACAAACCTACAAACGGTTTCAAAGAATCTATGATTTGATTTAATTTTTGATTATACCTCTTTTAGGACGGACGGTCGACCACACATTTATTATATCGATTTACTTTTGGATCCTAATCCGATCACTTGAGATCGTACTAAATCTGTTCTATTATTTCTACCTTTGTTTAATGCATTACAAAAGAAGAAGAGATTTTAGTTTACCTCTGATTATTAGTAAGGGTGCTTTTAAATTGGAGCTGCATTAAGTGACAAGAACGTCGATAAGAGCATAATGTAGAAAATTATATATTGTTTGTCGGTGATCAAAGCTATGTTCCATTATAAACACCTCTATTCAAGTCATGTAAGCTTCTACGCTATGCTCTTATCGACGCTTTTATCGCTTAACGCAGCTCCAATATAAATACACCGTTACACTGGAAAGAAATCAACAACAATTTATTCTAAAGCGCTAAACTTAGAATGGTTTATGCTTCTTAAATAGTAGACTTTCGGAGTTAAATTTTATTCAATTTTAAACTCTTTTATTCTCAAATAATTATCAAAATTTTAACTGAAGATAGTGCCAGAATAGTTCGAGTTTGATTTTGACTTTTTAATAAAAACATAGATAATAACTTATTAAATACTTTGATCTTTTATTATTAAAAGAATTAAAATCTATTATTTGCTGTGTAAATATTTATAATTTATTATAAAATTTTAAATAACAAATTGTAAGAATAGCTAAGTTTAACTAAATTTAACAAGTGTGTAAAAATATTCGAATAATAGACAAAAGGAAAATTAAAAAAATTTTTTAAAAAACTTTAATAATATTTATTTTGAAAAAAAAAACCGAAGTTTTTAAAATATTGAAATAACTAATTGTGTACTAAGTAAATATTATGGCAATTAAGACAGTTAAGATAATTGTCTCAAAAATTTTAAAGAATTGTTCCTCTGTAGAAAATTTCAAAACATAAGTACTTTCTAACAAATATTCAAGCTTCATCTTAAGCTAAGAAAATTGATTATGCGGTATAAGCATTTTAATAGAAAGAAGTATATAATATGTTATTAATAATTTAAATTTTAATAAATACCTCGAAGGAAATGTTAGTGATTGTGGTTTGTGGGGGTGTAAATCTTTATGTAGATTTTAGATGAACACAGCACCAACATCGCGTAAATTTCAACTGATTTTAGTGAAATTTGGTGTGAATGTTTTCTTCGTCATGAGTAAAGTTAAGCTCGTAGATAGGGCAAATGGCACCACGAGGTCGTATCGCATACAAAACTCCCACACTTTTCTAGAAATTCCAAAGTCTTACCGTCGGAATAAGTTAAAAATTTGGTACATAAACTATTGGTGGGTGCCCAAAAAAAGTAGGTTTCCTAAATGAATTCTAGTATCATCGAATCTAGAGGTTCTAGGAGTTTCGGAAATGTCAAGTTCTAATAATTTATCAAAGTATCAACTGATTTTAATGAATATTGCTATGAATGGGTTTTTGTCAACAGAAATAACGACTTCACAGATAGTCCAAATTGGACCACGGTATCAGCGGCATATAAAATAAACTGACTTTACATAATTGAGTACATATCGAAAGCCACAAATTTAAACTACATTTGACGATTTATTTTAATGAAAGAACTAATTTTAAATGAAACTTCAGAATGGGGACTTTAATGTAAATGTACAGTTGGGTTTTCAGGATAGAAATTAGAAAGGGAAGCTTGAGGAAATTGGAATTAAAAATAATTTAGAATAAAAGGAAAAATTTGTGGGATATAAAGAAGAAAGATCCAATATTATACTTGGCATGTCTATGCATTTTTTTGTACTTCTCGACTTGCTCATTTCGTAAATAAAGTTTTTGTTAAAGAAAGAAACAATCTTTTTCTCAATTTACACAACTTATTATAGACTTTGGGTATTGCACCAATTCAAACCTCTTGCACTTCACCAACTATATTTTGTGCAGACGACTACAAAAGTTAACTGGTTTTGATAAAATTCAGATACTCTTAACTTCATTATATATTAAGTATTTCTCATATCGAAGTCGTTTGTTGTTCGAATATACTGCACGAGCCTCAAAATTCAATTTCCAAGATTCGGCTTTTTAACTTTTGTGTTAGCGTCTGGATGCAAGGACAAAAAGATTAAGGGACTACCCATTCTTCACAAACTGAATTTTAAAAACTTGAATTCATTTATTTTTTTGCAACTTTTAAGTTTACCCGTATATTATAGTTCAATGGGTACGCTAAATTGTTAATACAGTAGATATAGACCAAAGCGTATGGATCAAATAAGAATTGATAAGTAAATTGATTGGCACAAGGTGCATTCAATATAAATTAATCGAAAAGTTTTTCTTAAATTTCGCCTACACAACTACAAATTCAATAAATTGTTTAAAGTCGGCTGATCTTCTTTTGTAAGAAAGGAATACATTGATGTTGACTTTCGAATCTTCAACTGTGTAAATATAATTAATTACCTAATTTTTTTTCTAATATTAATACAAATTCCTAATTAAATATTAATGAATACATAAAAAAATCTATTTTGCTTCATATATAAATTTGCGAATTTCCACTAAAGTTTCAGTTTTTTGTTTTAAACTGAAGCGAAAACTAAAGAAAAATGAAATTCATAATTTTGGCAATATTCGTTTTAGTAATTAAAAATGAAAATTTTTAATTAAAATAATAATTAATATTCTAAATTATAAAATATTTTATTTTAAGATTTGTGTAGCAGCAGCAATTCCTGTACCGAATTATGATCAATTTCAATTCATTGTACATCAATGCAGTCATTGTGAAGGTTATGTGACTCCAACAGGAACTATTGTTAGCACAATAACATTAACACCCACAGCATATTAATAAGTAATATATTTTGTGCAAAATTAAAAATTATTTTAATTTCCTTTATATTACCTATATAAATAAATAAAATGTTCTTAAAAAAAAACTAATAGAATAATTGTTAAAATCACAAACATTTGAATGACAACAGCTTAAAGCTACATTATAGGAGCTGCAATAGCTACGCAATTAAATTTTATAGAAATTTTTGTTATAAGACCTAGCCCGGTCTTTAAAAAATTCATATAATCGTGAATTACTAATTACTTTACTAAGCCATCGTCGTACATATAGATATCTTTTAAGACCTGCTGTAATAAAACAAAAAATGCCTCCACTTAAAATTCCCAACGGGATTTATGGAGGGAAACAGATGCCAACTGAACTATCCAAGGGGCGTAATACAGTTTATAGAAACTCGTTTGTCATGAGGGACAAAATTTTCTAACGGGAAATATGGAGAGCAATAAATGGCAATTGAACTATCCAGTTGGCGTAATACAGCTTATGGAAACTCTTTCATCATGTTTGTCATGCGATCATCGCGCAGATTCCGTCAAATGTGTTCCTTGAAGTTAGTAATAACATCTGCCTTCAAAATATCCCATCCAATTTTATAAATCTCCCTTAATTCCAGAATCCTATATTTCCAAAACCTAATTCCCAAACATTCTTTCCCATCCTCGTCCTCAGAACCAAGCTGTACATTTGCATCACAGATCCAATCCTAAAATTTGGTTAAAAAACGATGATTTTTTTGGTGTGTCAAAGTCGCACAGCTCCCGCAAATGACTTTTGGAACCCTCGTAAAAAACGTTGGACGTTGGACTCGTTGGAACCCTCGGTCGGACAGTCACTATTTTTCTAAAGATTTTTGAACATTTATTACAAGGGAATTAGGGGAAATTATTTGATGAATCATTAAAATGAACAGTAGCATAAGGTTACTTGTTCGTTTAAGTCATCAGTTTTTATATTCTTACTAATACTAAAAGAAGAAGAAGATGTATAACTCGGACATATGTCCATTAAATACACTAACACTAATATTTTATTAAAAAGAAATGTTATGTTAAAAACTTTGACACATTGAGGAGAATGCGAGAAGAACAGTTTTAATAAATATTATCTTTTGATTTCCATTCACAAACTTTATTTACTTTTAAATGCATTTTTTTTCAGTTGCAGAGAATTGCATATCATTGTATACAATGTATATGTACATGTATAAAAAAAAAACGTCATATCGAAATGTGCAAGTTTTATTTACTTTTCATTCATTAAACAAAGAAAAATATGAAAAAAAAAATATAAAATAGAATATTTTTAGACATTTTGATGATTCTTAACGTCTTTGTAAATAGCATTTTGTAGAAGATTTCAAGAGAAATGCAATCAGTCTCAAGTATACTTTTATTAACTTTCGAATATTTATCATAATAATGTAATGTGTATATGTATACATATTCCATGCACAGTTATTATTTTTTGCAAATTTTTATATGTAATTTTCTTTTTTAAATTTTCTGGTCGTATTTGTGATGCACTTTTGTACACAAATGTCATATAGTTGGAAATCATATAATAAAATATAGATCAACTATTCTTGGAAAGGTTTGAATGGCTGAAATTGGTTTTGATTGTTGTAGGATTTAAATTTTTGTTTTTCATTTAACGTTAATTAAAATTTTAAAAAATAAAAAATTAAACTTGGATTTAACTTGTTTAAATTGATGTTTAACATATTCAATGCTCAGAGAGTGGTAGCCCTGTAATTTTTAACTTAAACTTTCACTAAAGGCTCTTTTGCATAATATATTAACTATTCATCATAATTCTAATTTTAAAAAATGTAAATTGGATCTAATCAGTTTCGAAATTAAATTTAGGACAAGAGTCATCTAAACAGGATGAATAATAGGTCTAAATAATGGGTTTTGTAAATTATTGGGATTAAATATTATATCAAGATGTAGAGATATTCACTAAGCTTGCGGCAATATAAATTAAACAGTTAATATTAGCTATGTTGCCACCCCAAACCTCGGTAAACATATTATTGAAATCCTGATTTTATATCTAACTCTGAAATTTCTCCTAACTAAGATGTCAACAACAAAGCATTTAATAATGGGGACTGCCCAAACCCTGAGAAAAACTGTCAGTGAATTATTTTAAAATTTTTCTATGAATTCTATAGATGCTAAAGACTCCATACTTTAATTACTCTCAAATTTTATAAACATGAAGGAGGATTGAAAAATAGTCGAATGAAATAAATTCGAATCGACTTTATTACCAAAACTAATGGAAATAAGGTCGAAAATTTAAGTCGAATGTAAAACAAATTAAATAAAGTCGAACTGACCACGGGAATATTAAAATTGTAGTTTATTCTATTTCAAACAAAAAATTCAAAAAATATATTCAACAAATGAGGAAGAGTGTAGTAGAGTAGACTGTGTCAACCAACTCTGAGATACCCGTATGACCGTTATATAAATAACATTATTATTATAAACATTAATTACTTTTGGCAAAATTACAAACATACCAGCTTTATTAGGTGTAGTGTAATGCTCATATAAAAGAAGGAGTTGTATGGCAGCTACTGCAACACTCTGCAGTAGACCAACCAGTAACTTTGGCCATTACACTAAACTATTTTTGGTAAAATTTCAGTCACCCAGCTGTAATAGGTACAGAGTAATACTCATATAAAAAAAGAAGTTGTATGGCAGCTAACCGAACCCATGGACCAAAATGGATGGATTTAAATAGCTATGACGGCTATTGCAAAAAAACGAATTTGCTCCTTTAGTTTTTGAGTTATCGTGCGTACGAACGGATATATACTTAGCTAAATCGATTTTTTATCGTTTCTGATCCGATCTATACAATTGAGTCTATATCTACCCCCCTCCTTCTCTGCGTCACAAACGTAATGTCAAATTTAGTATACCCTTTTGACTAATAGTCATATATTAAACTAAAAAGGGGCCAGCTGACTTTTAATCTAACTGTTATGTCAAATTACAAATCTTGTATTCCGGGTAAAAAGAATAGGTTCTCAAGTTTTGAGTTCAACTTTAAAATTTAAAATTTTCGCTAATTTACAATAAACCGATAGGTATATAAATATTCTAGAATTTTTTTTAAGTTCTATTTACACTTCTTAATAATGAACTTAGGTTCTTAGTCCCGAATCTTTGGTTATCAAATCTTTTATTTCAAATATTATTCCATAATCATAATTGCGAGTGTATTGCGACTGTATATTATGCTTCTTTAAAATTTAAAATAATAATAGAATACATATATAGCTACATATATACATATATTTTATATAGCTGTATTTGTGTATATAATTTAAGTCCAATTTTATACCTTCATATAAATATTATTATTTTTCTAAAAAAAGATCCACCTCTAGCAATTACTCTTAGACCTTTTTCAATAAATTTGAATTCATTTTCATGTTAACATTATAACCCAGTTTTCTTAAGTATATATTAAGTATATACCTATATATATATATTTTTCATTACAATATACAAAATATACTTATATAGAATTTATCTATAGATACATTAAAATATATTTATGTTTTTTTTTTTTTATCCATAAATTCATAATATAAAGTATAATGTGGTATATGTATCTATGAACTTTGTTAGTTATTATTTTTTTTTTTCTCTTCAGTTAAATTTTTATGGTTTCATATTTCAAAAAAATGTCGAAATCCCTAATGGCTCGTAAATTTGAAAATAGTATTGGAAAATCAACTGTAAATATCTGAATTAATATTATAAGAGTATAGTTTTTTTTTAACCATATATTTATTTCTTTACATATGTACCTATATCTATAATATATATATATATATATATATATATTTATATATATTATTTTTATACATTTGGATAATAGTGTATACATTCTTAAAGTAATATTATTTTTCTTTGGTAAATAAATACACATATATATATATTGTAACAAATTTTAGCAGCTATTTCTTTTTCTACCCGTGCATACAAATAAGGCCACGGGTATATTAAAATTGCTCCTCCGTTTTTAACGCATTGATCTATTTATTCCATTTTAGTTTCAAAATGAGAAGAGTACCTAAACTTCAAAGTGGAATAGTAAACTTTAATAAGAGAATAGTAAACTTTAATATGAGAATAGTAAATTCCAATATGAGATTTTTTATTTTAATTTAATTTAAGAGCTGCATTTAATTTCCCTTAAATACTTGCGACGCAATTGGCTCATGTTCTTGGTTTAATTGTTTGCAGAACTTCTTTCATAGGGCTTTCTTGATCTCTTACCATCTTTTCTTTCCGGAATATTTCATTTCTGCTGTTTAGAATAGTTGACAACTTTTTTTGAAAACTCTCTCTTAACATAACTCTTTACCACAGATCAAACATTTTCAATGGATTTAAACATTGCACTACATTTCCGCTATTGCAATGTGATAGTTATTTCCGATTGTTTTAACAAAATAATCAAAATGAACTTCCGTAATTTTTTACAATCGTTTCCCTCCTCGTTTGTCTACTGCTTCTCCTCTGATATACAACAATATGCTGTTGCTTGTGGAACTTTAGTTGTACATGCAAGTTGTGGTTAATCTCTATTAGATATATTATTTTTAAAATTTTTATAGACATTTTTTGGGCCTTTTAATTTTATTATAAACACATATTTCGCAAATGCAATTCCGCTGTTAAATTTAAAAAATATACTTAAAATAATGAAGCTCACTTATTTTGATTTTAAAAATTCTTATATTGAAATTTATTATTCTCATATTGAAATTTACTACCTATTCAACTTTGAACTATTCTCATTTCGAAGTTCACTATTCTCACTTTAAAACTATATATGTACAGACGACCTAGATATAGTATCAAAGGTACGTATCTGATCAACTTCGAAAAGTAAATCGATCTAGCTATGTGTGTCTGTCCGTCCGTCCGTGTGTCAGCACGATAACTCAAAAACTAAAAGGACTAGATTTTTGAAATTCACACAAAGTCATTTTTTTTAGGCAATTTCTAGGCTCCCTATTGTTTAAATTACACCCGGTTAGTTGTATAATAAAAGAAGCACCTATGTGAAGTTTCAAAAATGCTACGGCCCCATTTTCGGGGAGCTGTCATACAAAGTTGTCATTTCGATCACAGTAAATCTAATGAAGCTAGGAGATTAACATTAAAACTGGGCAATTAAAATAATAGGGGAAGTTACACATTACTCTGTCCAATTTTTAGGGTGGGGCAAATTTTTGTTTATTTTTTTTTTAATATAATAGCATTAATGAATTAATTAATGACTTATTTTATTTAATACTACCCACTATGCACAGGTATCTAAAAGTTGACAAGGACAACTATAATCTTCATGATTTTTTTTTTTTGTTTTGTTTTTTAATTCTAAAAATGCCAGTTTTAAAATATTTTTATTGCATCCAAGTAACTAGAACGATGAAGACTTTATTATATATTACAAAAATAAAACACAATATGGAGAAGGAGCCCCAATTCAAAGATAAATATGAACAACGTTTTTATGTTTAGAGTTTTTTTTTTTTTTTTTTTTTTTATCATTTTCAATAAAAAATCCATTTTTAAACTCAAAAGGCAACATAAAAACACAAAAACAAAATACATACAGAGGTCATTTTCGGTATTTTTATATCTATGTAGTTTTATATATGTATAGTTATTCAAATATACATATATTTTTATATTCGTCCTTTTAAATGAATAGGAAAGCAATGTAAACTAGTTGGGTTGATAGACAGATTAAAAGAAATATATATGTAATATAAAATATACGACCTTACCAAGTGATTAATTTTATGGTTTTTGGATATTATAAAATATAATATATGAATGTAATTGTATGAATGTATGCTTTATATATATATAAATGTATTAGTGGTAAGAAAAAACACAAAATAATTTTCCGTAAAAATTTTCGTTTGACCTTAGTGTTTTTTCAAAAAAAAATTTTAAAATAAAATGCATCTTACAAATCTCATTATATTTTAGTAGTATATTAAGAAACAAAAACAGAAATGCAATTCTCCGCCCCTTTTTTGAACATTTCAAAAAAAAAATTTTTAAAAAAATTTGCCTATATAATTTAAATCTGTCCGTTCATTAGTCCGTGTGTTGACAAAACTTTTAAAATGTTTTAAATAAAGAAATCAAATGTTAATTATTTGACAGCGGTAAATGACAGCTAGCTGTCCAGGTTACCATACGGTATTTTAATTTACCGTTTTGCAAAAGTCAGCTTATGCTAATTTTAGAATTTCACTTCATATTTCCTATGAATCATTTGCAAAACACCCACAACTACACCCACCCACCCAAATCATTTTAAGACACCCACTGTTTCAGCTGTTTTCAGCCGCTTTGTCATCCAAAATCTAAATCTTGCTATTTTTAAACACACTGTAATTTAAATACCTCTCCAATACCATTTTTTTTTTAGTTTAAAGAGCTACCTTAAATTTGAAGTAAAGGTTCTCTCAATTTTACACCATTTTTGCTTATATAATAAAATTCAATAATTTATATTTTCTACTGAAATGTTTTTTTAAGGAGGTGGTTAAATACTTGAGAATCGGTATTAGTTCCCTCAGGAAAAATTTTTTGGTCTTTCTTGTACTTCTCTGCTATTAGGACTCATTTTTTTTTTATTTATATTTTGGATGACATAGCAGCTAAAACAGCTGAAACAGTTGGCTTTTTAAAAAAATTTTCGTAAGTGACTCATACACCTTTCTTAGGATCTAACATCTAACATAAATAAACCATTTCTAGCCTAAACCATTTAGAAGATATGAAGGGAAATTCGAAAATTGCCATTATTTGATTTTTGCATAACGGTAAATTAAAATAACTGGAAAATCAGCTGTCATTTATCGTTGTTAGAATTTATTTTAAGATATATTCTTTTAATACTTCAAAAATTCCAATGGAAATGTCCTCTTTTTAAAAACCCAATTGTTTTATTTCATTACTTGTTTGTCATTGCATGACCCTTATTTAATGCGAAATACGAGGGAATTAAATGCATTAAATTTTTTGATTTTGCAATTTAATATTAAACGAAAATAAAATTGACAAAATAAAAAAAAAAAAATATATCTAAAGATACATTTATGTATACATGAATTTTTATATGATATTTTTATACAGAAATTATTTGTTTAGTTATTTACAGTTTCTTGTATTGCAATTATTATTTATGTTTATCATAAAAGATGATTCCTTTTATGATATGTTAAAATGTTTTATTATTTAAAAATAAAATATAAATAGAACATAATACTAAAGTAAATATAATTATTATAAAAATACCTGGATTTTGAATAAACATGTAGAAATGTTAACAAACAATTCATTTAAATTGTAATTGAAATAAAAGAATCTATTGAAAAACTTAAAGTAGGTAGTAATCCGTTCTTTTTTTTTAAACTTTTCTAAAGAAGGTTAATTATAAATTATGTATTAAGTAATTTGCTTTATAATTTGAAAAGAAAATTAGTTTAAAATTAAAATTGAGGCAAGGTAACGGTAATAAATCAATGAATAATTTGTTCTGAAATGAAAATCTTCTTAAAAATATTTTCTAGCGCCAAAAAGTATGCAATTATTACGAATAAAAATTTAAGTACTAATATATTTTGGTTTTTGTATTTTTTAAACCACTTATATGAAATATAATAAGCGAAAGGTACTGTTTTCGCACTAAAAAATGAACCACTACATTTTGGCATGACGTATGCATTACTTTGGTGTTTAGAAACCAATACAACGTGTTTTTTTATGATCTCCGTCTGTGTGTCTCTCTATCTCTCTGTGCACACATGTACAAACTAAACGACTGAGCGGAATGTTTTCAAATTTCATATATTAGGCTTAGATGTTAATATCTTGAATTGATAAGATTTTGAAAAAAAAGCGGGTATATCCAAAAGGTACTTCTCATTTCAAGGGAAATTTTTAGATTTTTTTTTGAATATTTCCTAAACTAAAAATAGTACCAAAGAAATTTTATATTAAAATTGTTACACAAATAAAGAGCTGCAATTTTTCTGCAATATGAGAAGGTAATTTTAATGTTTGGGAATCAAGCTTAAACTCTTGTGTAGGACATGAACTTAACAAAAATTTTAATGTTTTGTAATTCATATATCTCTAAAACTAATTGCACGATAATTGAATAACATGATAATGGTTATGCAACAATATAACCTAACAGCTAGGTGGCACAGTGGTTAGAGTGAATTTAACAATATGTTGTTATATAATGCTGAAGCTTAAAATTTTGTATATTTGTAAAAAAAAAATTTTACCTAGTAGGTATTTAAGTTACAGGTGTTGAAAAATAGCACTATTTCAATTTTCGAGTCTTATAGCTTCTAAACAGGAGACGTGGCAAAAAATTTTGTTAACCGACTCCTACTAATTTCTGCAGGCCTAACTTCTCCCAAAATCTTACATTTCTAGAAGGTCCAACTTCTTCCAAGACCCTAGCTTGAACCATTTAGAAGATATGTTGGGCCAAATATTTTGCAAAAATTGAATTTAGCATAATGTTAAATCTTAGTACCGTATGGCAATTCTAAACATTTGCTTTTTAAATAAAACCAGCCATAAGTTTATAAAACCAGCTGTATTTTACCGTTTTCAGATTGAAAATATACTTAACAGAACTCTTGTTATAACAATTTAAATATAAGGCTTTTTCCAACTTTTGGAGGCTGTAGCTCCGTAGCGGGTGGGGCTACAGAAAAAAGTTTTTCAGAAAAAACGAAATAATTTTTTTGCAATAATTACCCGTGGTTAAAATTTCTTTATTCTATTTCAAACGGTGTAAAAGTTTTTGTAAACATACGGTCGGACGGACGGACCGACGAATGGACAGAATTAAGCTTTATAGGGACATTTATACAAAATTTTTTAAAAATTTGCCAAAAATACACAAATATAACAATATAAATAAATATGAAATATAAACAAATAATTTAATTGAATAATACAACTCACAGATATAGAATACCATATAATTCGAATATAAAATTATTACAAAATAAAAAAAAATAGAATTGTATCTAATGAAAACCTAAAACATTTCTACACGTTATTAGGCCTAGCACTATGTAATGTTTAAATTATACGTGGAAAATCAATAAGATCAATTTAAAAAAAAGGATTATAGTATGTCTATACGTCTCCTCTAATCCAACATGTACCTATGGTATAGACAGACTTCTTATCCTAATAGTTGAACAGTTAGTACTTTAAAAAAAATATAAAATTTGGCTGTAGCTTCGTAACCTGTAAATAGAAATATGAACGAGCGGAGGGACTTCCAGTAACAAATGACCCTATTGTATAAAGGTCTTATACTATACCCTTAAATAACAATAAACCGTAAAGAAAAAATATTTAGTTACATACCCGTTTTGTGACTGACACCAAAAATTTAATTGTGACTCAAACAAAAATGAATAACCTTATTAAAAAAATTTCGGGTTACCAACACTAATATGAAACTGATATGCAAAATTTCATATTACACATGACTCTACGGTGGCGCGAAATAAAGCCATAAAATTTTCTAAAATTTTACGAAATAAGGCCATATAGTAAAATTGATACAAATTCTAGTTTAATAGTAAACAAAGTAAAAAAAAATAGAAATTGATAATTAAGTGCAGTTATAAATGATAAATACGGGGTGTTCGCTAATAACCTGCCATAGAACTAGGGGTTATTCTAGGGTTCAATACAAACAAAAAATGCTTCTAGAGGTAGGGTCTATTCTCATCCGTTTGGGAGATATGGGGCTTAGAAAAATTGCTGGGGGCCTAAATAATTTAATTTTATAAAATTGAAACCCTATGTGATAAAATAAATCCAAGTATCAAATTAAAAAGCCTAATAAATTTTCTTTCTAAAAATTTATCAACGAGATTTCTGGACTCCTCAGGACAGAATTAATAAGTTCCTAATCTTTTTTAATACACTGTAATAAAACATGTTAAATAATATTATATTTTCATTACGGGGGCTGCCGCCCCCAAACCCCCGCTAACTCAATTATTGAAGCTAGATTTTGAATCCAACACTAAAATGAAAAGAATGGTATAAGAATTCGGATACCTAATTCATTAAAAAAATTAATAAGTTTCTAATTTTTTTAATACACTGTAATAAAACATGTTAAATAATATTATATTTTCATTACGGGGGCTGTCGCTTCCGAACCCCCGCTAACTCAATTATTGAAACTAGATTTTGAATCCAACACTATAATGAAAAGAATGGTATGAGAATTCGGCATAGCTATTTCATACAAAAAATAATCAACCCTAATTAATAAATATAAATATTCTGGAAAAGGGGGCAATCCTGCTTTTGAATCCAACTCCAAAATCCCTCCTAATTGAGAATCCCACATATACACATATATATAAATATTCTGGAAAAAGCGTAAAGCCCTGCTTTTGAATCCAACTAACAATCCCACATATACACATATATAAATATTCTGGAAAAAGCGGCAATCCTGCTTTTGAATCCAACTCTAAAATCCCTCCTAATTGAGAATCCCACACATACACATATATAAATATTCTGGAAAAAGCGTAAAACCCTGCTTTTGAAACCAACTCTAAAACTCCTTCCTAACTATTTAAATAAAAGAGTTTGGAAAATTAAATTGCTTCTATTTTCACAAATAAAATTACATTTTTAAATGCGAAATAAAGCCATATTGCTTTATTTCGCAATTGAATGCGAATTAAAGCCATACGCGAAAAAATTGGCGATATGGTTTTATTTCGCATTTAAATGCGAAATAAAGCCATAATGTCATTTTATGGCTTTATTTCGTATGGCTTTATTTCACGGCGCCGACTCTACTTTTTTGAACTTTCCAATCATAAAACTTATTACAGGTTCACGTAGGTATTTTATTTAAATCAATGTATGTATGAATCAGAGTAAAATAAAAAAAATTAAAGCCAGATTTATTAGTTTGAAAATCCAACATCAAAATCTACATATTGTTTAATAATATTATCATGGAATTTTCTTTCACAAGCAAATTTATTAAACAAATAAAAAATTATAACAAAAATTGAATTGCAAAGACATGTACCTTTTATTTACATTCATATTTGCATTTGTATAAATTTACCTGCAAAGAAATTAATCTCTAATGAATTAACTTGATGAAAAGTTCTTATTTGTAGAGGCATAATAATTTTTAGGAATGAAAGTTTTGTTAAAAGAATTTTTGATTGTTGCAGCGCTGTACTAAATTTATTAATAAATTTAACAACAACAGCAACACGAACAACAACAATAACAAGAGATAGACATAGCTAAATGCATGATATTATAGGCGCTACGAACTAAAACCCAAGTCACTAATCCCCAAATCAAAAATAAACTAGTCCCCAATTATTTTTGGGTCTTAGTTTATTATGAAATAACCCCTAAGTACTAAAATGAACTAATCCCCAAAAGAAATGAACTAATCCCCAAAAATTTTTTTGGGGTTTAGTTCATATGAATTAGTCTCCACATTGCAAAAATGAACTAATCCCTAAATAAAATCAACTAATTCCCAAAAATAATGAACTAACCCCCAAATATAAGGACCTATAGCCCCCAAATAAAAGAAATAATTCCTCAAAAGCATGTACTCATCCCAAAATACAAATTTTTTCGGAAAATCAAAAATAAATAATAGTACAAAGTACAAAGCAATGTTTATTTTTTAGTTGTAAACCTTTTTCCAGAATATTTATATATATGCATAAGTGACGGTTTGAATTATGGGATTTTAAAGTTGGATTCAAAATTAGGATTGCTGCTTTTTCCAGAATATTTATATATGCATATCTATGTATACGTGACATTCAAAATCAGGGTATTCCCTTTTTCCAGAATATTTATATATATGTAATAAATGCATATTCTGGAAAAAGTGGCAATTTTGATCTTAAATCTAACTTTCTAAGCCCTCCTAATTTAGAATCTAGCGTTTACACAATATATATATAAATATTATGGAAAAAGCAGCAATCCTGACTTTGAATCCAATTCTAAAATCCTTCCTAATACAGCATTTCTTATATACATATACATAAATATTCTGGAAGAGGAGAATATCCTGATTTTGAATGCAACTTTTAAATGCTTTCTCATTATTCTTTTACATGAATTTTATTTTTTAAATATGCACGTGAAGATAAGAGAAACTTTAGAATTGGTTACAATAATTTTCAATCAGTGCTGCCATGGAGCGTCCGGTTACAGCCTTGAGGAGAGACTTTAGAATTGGTTATAATAATTTTCAATCAGTGCTGCCATGGAGCGTCCGGTTACAGCCTTGCTTTTTTGCGCGCGTCGCCGTCGAGCGTTTGAGTTTGCGGTCGTATTGCGCTTTCGTGCTGCAATGAAGTGCCGGGTTACGGCCGCGCACGTTAGGACTACCAAGCAGACCGCGGGAACTCAACGATATCTAAGGATTTTATATTTGGATTCAAAATCAGGTTTATTCGTCTTTTACAGAATACTTATAGATATTTTTGTATTCGCTATATTAATTATTTCAATTGAGCAAAATGCACTTACCTCAAAAGAATAATAAATACCCCAAAATAATGAACTAATCGCCAAGTAAAATGAACTAACCCCCAAAATAAAATGAACTAATTCCCAAGTTAAAATTTGAAAAAATATTGGGAATTAGTTCGTTTTTGTAATTGGAGGTTAGTGACTTGGGCGCTAGTTCGTAGCGCCGATATTATAGTATGTGAATTCAATTTGAATACTGGCAGTAGTAATTTGAAGACATAGCTTTGTATTTAAATATATTTGAAAAACTGTTATACAAAATGTATACCTATATACAATATTATTGCGTTCGTTTTTAGGCATTCAAAGCCTATAATTTTCTTAGAAAATTTTAAAAATAAACTAGGAAAATTCTAATAAAACCTGTTTACTTTGCTTTCTAAATTTAAAACACAATAATATTCAATGGTCTGTGTTGGAATTTTTCAGAAATCTTGTTGGAAATTATTAACACAATAACGATTTGTTTATCTTATATTAGCGTTAGATAAAGTGTTATGTACGATATAAAATTTATTATTATTAAAATTATTATTACTTTGATAAAAATTATTACGTATGTAAGTAAAAATTTTTTGAAAGATAATATATAACGTTTGGTACTCTGGTAGATACAGCATATTTTTTTAAACTAAAAGGCCACACAAAATAATGTTTTCCTATATCAGGATATTCAGTCGAATTCATAAGACAGAATTTGAACTCCAAATTCGGAATTCTTTTTAAATAAATCCTATGGTTGAACTGGTAAAATCAGCTCACCGGAATTTGATTGAATGTTTTCATAACTAAAAGATAAGTATTTTTAAGCTTGGATGTTAAAATTTATTTTATTAAATTTTAATACAGCTTTGGGCATCCTCAGCGGCATTATATTATATTCTGAAAATTTTACCTTGTTAAACTAAACATTTGCTCAGAGCCACTATCATGTCATTCAATTATTGAGCAATTAGATATAGATATATAAATGACATATAAATACAGCCGATGGCGCAGTGGTTTTTACCTGCAGGGTTAACTCAATAAAGAGTGTATCAACAATATAAGATGGTATAAAAAATAACTTATAATTAAAAATATCTAATAGTCTAAAAATAGAAAAACAATAATTAATAAACAAATAAAATATATAATATTATCTATAATCGTGTTCCCGAAAAAACTTATAGCTTAATAGTAAATAAAAAATTAACTTGATCTACATAAACATATACATCTGTCAAATTGACACAATTGACATATGCATATGCGACATGACATAACCCAGCAAAAATCTATTCAGTACGTCAAGAGATAAGGATATGCAAAATCGCAGTTAAAATCACTTTGCGGTAAATTTAGGAAAACGTAGAGACAAATTGCGGAGAAATTTGGCGTCGTCTTTTCCACAAGGCGTGAGATTGAAAATCATTTGAAATAACAACAGCAGGCCAATCATATATTTTAGTTAACAATCGTTTTGTTCACTAAGCCAGTGA